>BPLS01021507.1:0-11336 GCA_019656275.1 Rhododendron kiyosumense | reverse complement strand
ACAAGAATTAAAGTAATTCAGGCAAATAAAAATTAATAACTCGAATAATAAAAATAACTTTTTATTCATTGAAATTCAGAGTTATTACAACCTATCCCCCTTAAACAATTTCGTCCTCGAAATTAGGTGCACGCTAGGATTCGAATAGGTGAGGGTAATTCCTCTTCATGGTTTCTTCTCTTTCCCAAGTAGTCTCTCCAGCTCCACGATACTTCCATAAAACTTGAACCAACTTGATTGTCTTGTTACGGATAGTCTTCTCGCTTCGGTCTTGAATCTCTATTGGCTCTACCTCGTACGTTGCATCTTACTCGATGGAAATATCCTCCCAGTTGATAACGTCAGTGGGCAATGCTAGATATTTGCGAAGCATGGACACGTGAAACACGTTATGCACTCGATCCAGTTGGGGTCGCAATGCCAAGCGATAAGCAACTTTCCCGATCTTCTCCACGATGTCAAAGGGTCCGATGTAACGCGGGGACAGCTTTCCTTTCTTTCCAAACCTGATGACTCCTTTCTTTGGTCTGATCTTCAGGAACACATGATCTCCCAAGGCAAAAGATAAGGGTCGGCTCCTTTTATCCGCATAACTCTTTTGTCGGCTTTGAGCAGTTTGAATCCTTGGCCTGATGGTCTTGACCTTTTCCGTAGTATCTCGTACTATGTCGGGCCCGATCAATCCTGTCTCTTCAGCATCCGTCCAGCAGACTGGTGATCGACAGGGTCGATCGTATAGAGCTTCGTACGGTGCCATTCCGATGCTTGCTTGATAACTGTTGTTGTAGGCGAATTCCACCAATGGTAAGTGTTGTTCCCAGCTCCCAGAGAAATCCAAAGCGCAAGCTCTCAGCATATCCTCCAGTGTCTGAATAGTCCTCTCCGTTTGTCCGTCTGTTTGAGGGTGAAAGGCCGTGCTAAGCCTTACGTCAGTTCCCAATGCTTTCTGTAATCCTTTTCAGAAGTGTGACACAAAACGCGGGTCTTTGTTAGACACTATCGAGATCGGTACTCCATGAAGGCGTACGATTTCTCGAATGTACAACATGCTTAGTTGTTCCACGTTTTCCGTCATCTTGACAGGTAGAAAGTGTGCAGACTTGGTGAGTCGATCCACAATCACCCAGATAGCAGTATTGGACTTGGCAGATCTTGGTAATCCAGTGACGAAATCCATCGAGATGTGCTCCCACTTCCACGTCGGTATGGGCAAAGGTTGAAGGTTTCCTCCAGGTTTCTGATGTTCGGCCTTGACTTGTTGACATACCAAACAGGTGGACACAAACCGTGCTACATCTTTCTTCATTCCTTCCCACCAGTACGTTCTTCGCAGGTCATGATACATCTTTGTACCACCAGGGTGAACTGCAAAGTTCGAATGGTGAGCTTCCCGGAGTACGTCTTCTCGAAGGGTTCCAACATTAGGTACGAATACCTTTCCCTTGAATTTCAGACTGTTATTCTCCTCGATAGTCCATCCTGGCACCGCCTTTCCTTCTCGGATTCGATGCCGGACGAATTCACAAGTCTGCTCGAAGGTTTGGGCTAGTAATACTTCCTGATGAAGTGCTGGCTCCGCAATTAGAGCATACAATCGAGCGTTCCCATTTTCTGATGATGGCCGTAAGTTGAACTCATTGAGAGTATCAATCATTTCCCATTCCTTGATGGCAGTCTTGACTTTCTATGCCCTTTCCTTTCAACTCAGGGCGTCAGCTACCACGTTGGCCTTGCCGGGGTGATACTGCAGGGTAAACTTGTAATCTTCCAAATACTCCATCCATCGTCGCTGCCTCAAGTTCAGCTCCTTCTGAGTGAAAAGATACTTGAGACTTTTGTGGTCGGTAAAAACTTCGAATTGTTCTCCCCACAGATAGTAACGCCACGACTTAAGAGCGAATACTACTGCAGCCAATTCTAAGTCATGGGTGGGGTAGTTCTTCTCGTGCGGTCGGAGTTGTCGAGATCCGTAAGCTACGACCTTTCCATTCTGCATCAGTACACATCCTAAGCCATCTCTTGACGCATCACAGTAGACCGTGTGTAGGGGGATGAAAACAATTAGTGTTCTGAACAACACCAATTTGCAGCGGCTACACGTGCCTCTACACCGGAACCCTAGTTCTTCGTCGGAACCCTAATCTGCAAAACAGACAAGGGGTGAGCGCACCTTTGCCTCTCGTGGCAAAGGCCCTCCGATGCTTAAGTTAGTATCACGTACTGGTCTAAACCCTAATTATCAGTAGGAAAGCGATAAGAGAATACCAAATATTGCGTACCTTTTACCTCCAGGCTTACCTCGTATTTATAGGCTCACGGATGCTTGCTGCCCAAGCATCCCTGTTGCCCTAGGATTCCTACCTCGTATAGGAAACCTAGTATCTCACGGATTCTCGTTCCCTTATCTGTATAATAACTTAACCATTATGGGACTCTTAGTCCTTTTGGGACTCTTTCCCATATTTATCCGAACACCCCACTCACGTTGGGACTCTTGCCTCGATCCTATTTAACCGGGATCTTATCCTTTTATGGAATATTACCATTCTGGAATATTCTTGCCATGTTACGACTTATGGCAACGTTTTCCACTGTTCGGCTTCCTCTTTGCCGAACAGTCCTCCTGGACCAATGACTTCACATGTCACTGGTCCACGTTGTTATATCTGGTCAAATGACTTCACATGTCTTTTGACCTTAGCAGCCGAACAGACCGTCTGGACCAATAGCTTCACATGTCACTGGTCCAGATAGCCGTCCATCGCGCTGCCCGGCGATAAGCTTATCATGTCTGCCACGTGTCACTAACACATCACGTGTTCGGTAACTATTCATAGCTGTTCGGGAATACCTCCCTACAATTGCTCCCCAGCCCCATCCGTTTGCCACTGTTCGGGGGCAATGGGTGGGGCTTTTTCAGAAACAATTAGCTCTGGACCATATTCGTCCTGCCCCGGGCAGTCATCACGATTGATACCTCTCAATATTTTTGGCGGCTTTGTCATAATACCGTCTCGGGGTAATAAGTTGACGTGGCGTATCTCGTACGCCATGCATTTAATTCGAAATGACGCTTTACTGAGAACGGCGTCAGAATAGCGTCTCTTGAAGCCCCTTTTCCGTTATATTTCTCATAACGGCGTAGGGGCGGCGTTTCATCTCCGTTTCTCACGCCTAGACCCCAGAGGAGGGCTTTTCAAAAACTAAAAGAAGTCCAACTTTTGGTTCTCTCTTTTTAACCAGGCGAAAACCTACTTCCCTCTTTTTCCGCCATTGCCACCGTCTGCAACTCGATTGCTCCTAAGGCCACCGCTGCAAACATTCCGTAAGATTCTCGTTCTTACTCTCCTTCACTTTATTTCTGAGGCCTCTCGTCCTCGATTCTGCCTGCAGTTAGGGTTTATTTCCTTAGACTCGTAAAGTTTTCAAAGCACCCATGGCTGATGATAATACTCCCAAACCCGGTAAGTTTAGGGCACTCTGTGAGAATCCCACAGCCATGGCGGCCTTTAGGGCAGAGTACGCCATCCCTGACAATGTGGGACTCGAACTCGCCCCACTGGGGGCGGACAGGGATGGCGGCTCATGGGACAGGATGTGCATTCCCATCGTAGCAATCGTTGAGGGTGGAGTTCGTTTTCCCCTTCATCCATTACTTCGTCAGGTTTTGAATTGGTACCGCCTCACCCCCATGCAAGTTTCGACAAATGTTTTTAGGCTAGTAATGGGGGTCATAGCCCTAAATAGGATTCTGGGGACCCAATTAGGAATCTGGGATATCCAATGGTGGTACAGTATAGTGCTAAACCCCGAGTACAACACTTTTTACTTCAAAGTTAGGAGGGCAGAAAAGCGTTTCGTGCTAAACCTGCCTGATTCCGCTCGTGACCACGAGATCGACTTCCTCTACGTAACTGGAGCGTTCGAGCCAATAGGGGAAGACGGACAAGTGGTGGGTTTGCACTGCCCTCACATATGGGGTTACCCACGTATGCTCTCGATTTCGTCTTGTAACTCTTCGTTTACTGCTTTCTCGTAGCTTTCCCAAACTTTTAACCTTCGTTTTGGGTTTCAATAATGCAGCTGACAACGCCAACAAAAGGCCCCGACGCGTTCCGAGTCATATCCGAACAGAGGATATTAACAGAATTCTTAACTACACAGGGGAGCCTGGCACCCGAACAGCTGGTAGGGGCCGTGACGCAAACGTGCTACTAGGCTACGATCCTGCTTACAAAGGATTCATAGACAGGCGGTTGGCTAACCCGAGCACCAGCGGCGCCTCAACCTCAACAGCTCCCCAAGCGGAAAGCTCAGGACTGCAGGCTGAAGTCACGCTTGCCGGACAGCCAGGTGAAGTAAATATTCCTGAGGGTGTCCCTTCAACCCGAGTAGTTCGTAGGAGGTCTAGGCGAAGACAGAACAGGACCGGGCAGGTGACCGAGCAATCCGTTCCCCTTGGCACCACGAGTCAGTCGTCTTCTTCAGGCTACTCCCGATCTCCCCCGGATTTAGGTACGATGGCGCGAGAGCCTCTCAACCTCAGCTCCCTTCTCTCTGTCTCTACAAGGGGACGTGGTGCTGCCCACAGAGTGGCATCCACAGGTGCTCCCCCCCCACCCTCTCGCCGCACTAGAGGAGAGAGGCGCGAAAGGGACAGCTCTCTCGAAGCTGGGGACACTCAAGGGGACAAACGCCCGAGGACTGAAGACCCGTCCGCTTCTGACGCGCCAGCTGACACAAGCGTCAGCCAGCCCCAATCGCCCCTTCTTCAGGTGCTTCCCCAAACGTGGGCTCCTACTCTCATGAGAGGTGATCGGCCCATTCACGTTGGGGATAGTGCCAGTTCTTCCGAGACGGCATTGGCTTTAGCACAGGCATTGTCTCTGCCTGTTGACATGCAGAAGGAAGCTGCATCGCCCGCTGATAGGCTGGTGTCCACTGGTCTCGTCAGTGGGATTAAGGTAAACAAACTTCCTTTTATTAGCAAGAGGCTCTGTTAGACGTTTTCTCTTAACAAAATGTCTGACGTTTGCGCAGTTTATTCAAAAAATGATGACTTTGGGGCAGAAGTTCCAGGCTTCTGAAGCTGAGAAGGTCAGGCTGATGAATGATAATACAAGACTGCTCCGGACAGTCACGAGGCTCGAGAGAGAGAGAGATAATGCCAAGGCAGACTATGCCGAGGCTAAAGGCAACTTGGAGACAGCCGAGGACAACCTCAAGCAGGCTCTAGCTGAGATAGACAACACCAAAAAAGCAGCCTTCGATGCTGGCTATGACAAGGGCTTTGATGCAACTACAGCCAGCTATGTCGAGCAGATGCCGGGCATCCAGGATCAGATCTGGGCAGCAAGCTGGGAGGCCTGCTTGACCAAGGTTGGTGTCGCTGAGGATTCTCCTTTCTGGGAAAACAATGAACTGCCAAGCCGCCGTGCTCAAGTTGCAGATGAATCCCAGGGAGGTCCTGAAGATGACATTGATCAACAGATCGAGAATTTTGCTGGAGCTGAGGAAGTCCCTACTGAGGTGCTGAGGTCTACCCCTGTAGAGTCGCCTGTCCGGGGCTCAAACGTCGACCTCATTGCCGAAGAAGAGAATGCTGGTGGCGATGAAGTCCCAAGAGAGGCTGGAACAGAAGAAGCTGGGCAATCAACTGCCGAGGTCCAAGAACTGGACTGAACATGCCATGAAACAGTTCGCAGGTCCTGAGTGACCGTAGTTTGACCTAGCCCTGCGTGGCATCAAATCATCTTTTTCTTTTCCTGTTTTGTTTGTGTTACGTAAGTACTTTGCCCCTCGTGGCATAACTCTCTGGATTTCAACTGTTTGCTCGGCCCTTCGTGGCCTTTAATCTAGTACTTTTAGTTCGAAGCACCTTGTGCTCTCAATTTTTTTGTTTACTGCTTTGTGCAAGTGCAGCCTTTTCGTACTTGATCTTTTGCATGTTCATATATGCAAGCCGTGTGCGTTTTACACACATCCCAAGTATTTCATACCTGTGGCAAGTTTCTCATACTTAGATTTTACTTAAGTATTTGGCACGTCTCGTTATGCCTCACAGAGTCAAGTATTTCGTACTTACAGGTATCTCATACCCTTTAGCACAATCGTTTACACGAATGATTGTGCCCGAACAGCTGCATATGTTTCGTATGCATCCCAAGTGTTTTCATACTTGGGATAAGTTTCTCGTACTTAGATTTCACTAGGTATTTGGCATGTCTCGTTATGCCTCATAGAATCAAGTATTTCGTACTTTTTAGCACAATCATTTACTCAAGTGTTAGTGCCCGAACAGCTTGCATGCGACCCAAGTGTTTTCATACTTGGGGTACATTTGTTTACAAGTTTCTCATACTTTAGCGTTTATTCGCGCGCAGTTCTCAAGCTATCAAGCATAGATATACTGCATATGGCGCTCATGCCAATCCCATGCTCCCCAATATGAATAAGGATAACAAATATAGTATTCATATTTCATATCTAAGAAACCAAATCAAAAGGCTGAAGAAAAGGTGTCTTTATTCATAGACTGAACTTAAGGGGGCGTTATTCGTACCCCTTACAACTGAAATAGAATAAGAAACACAAGGGAATTGTATTCGTAATTCCCACACAATCACGTAGTGAAATAAAACTAAATTCTTTTAAACAAAGAATTTTCTCAGATTATGAGCATTCCACGGCCTCGGAATTGGGACGCCGTCCAGATCAACCAATCTGTAGGCCCCAGTGCCCACAATCTCTGTCACCCGATACGGGCCTTCCCAATTGGCTCCTAGCTTGCCTTCGTTGGCTACCTTGGTGTTGCCGAGCACCTTCCGTAGTACAAGGTCCCCGACACCAAATTCTCGTGGGTGAACATGCTTATTGTAGCTCTTCATCAGCTGTTCCTGGTATGAGGCCAAATGGACTAGGGCCCTTTCTCTCCTCTCCTCGGCGAGGTCAAGCTCAATTTCAAGGGCTCTGTCATTGCCCCCACTTTCAACCAACACAGTTCTGTTGGTTGGAAGTCCAACTTCTAGAGGTATAACTGCCTCCGTACCGTATGCCAACGAATAGGGGGTCTCTCCCGTAGACCTCCTAGGCGTTGTCCTATGAGCCCATAAAACAAGGGGCAATTCATCAGGCCATTTCCCCTTTGCCTTATCCAACCTCTTCTTGATCCCGTCAAGAATGGTTTTGTTGGACGCTTCTGCCTGCCCATTACTCTGAGGGTAGGCTGGAGTTGAATAGTAATTTCGAATTCCATATTGGGCACAAAACGCCTTGAATTTCTTTTGAAATTGGGACCCGTTATCTGTGATCAAAGAATAAGGGACCCCAAATCGAGTAATAATATTCTTCCACACGAACTTCTCAACCATGGGTTCGGTGATTTTGGCCAGCGGTTCAGCCTCAATCCACTTGGTGAAGTAATCTGTTGCAACCAAAAGGAATTTTCGGTTCCCAGTTGCTTTATGCAATGGACCCACGATGTCCATTCCCCATTGAGCAAATGGCCAAGGACTTGTCAAAGGCACCAAATCCTCCGCAGGTGTTCGAATCATTGGTGAGAATTTTTGACATTTCTCACAAATTTTAACGTACATCTTTGCATCCTCCTGCATATGCGGCCACCAGTAGCCTTGGGTAATTGCTCGGTGGGCAATGGATCTTCCCCCAGCATGACTCCCACATGTTCCTTCGTGTATTTCGTGAAGAAATCTCTGAACCATCTCGGGGTGCACGCACAACAAATATGGGCCTGTGAAGGATTTTTTGTAGAGCTTCCCTTCTGGGGACAACCAAAACCTTGCTGACTTGGTTTTGACCTTATGTGCTTCCTTCTTGTCAGCGGGGAGTATTTCATCTCGTAAAAACTCCACAATTGGGTCCATCCAACTTGGACCCTGGTTCACTTCCAAAACTAATTCCACGCTTCTGCCAATGCTCGGCTCATTCAGATACTCAACTGCAACTCTTCTCTTGAGTTCAGTTGGAACTGCTGCTGCCAACCACGCCAATGAATCGGCATGTGCATTTTGTCCGGAGCTTATCTGTTCAATGTGGACCCTCTCGAAGGTGTCAAGCAAATCTTTGGCGGCTTCCACGTATGCCGCCATCTTTTCATTCCGGGCCTGATACTCGCCGGACAGCTGGTTTACCACAAGCTGCGAGTCACAATGTACCCTAACTCTTTTTGCCTTCAGAGTCTTCGCACTTCTCAACCCAGCTAGGAGTGCCTCGTACTCCGCTACGTTATTCGACGCGCTGAATCCCAGCCGGACAGAGAGTTCTATCATAATTCCTCCAGGAGGAAAAAGAACAACACCAATTCCTGAACCAGTATTACAAGCTGATCCATCAACGAATAAATTCCATTCCGTGGCATCCTGTTCGGCTGAGACCTTGTCCATCGTGGACAGTGTTCCATTCTCCTGTCCTTTTTTCTTAGGAGGCAGGGGAGCTACCGTAGGAGAAAACTCTGCCACAAAATCAGCCAACACTTGGCCTTTAATTGCTGTTCGTGGTTGAAAATCAATATCATACTGACTCAGCTCGACGGACCACGTCGAGATTCTTCCAGAAAAATCTGCCTTTCGTAGCAGTGACTTTAGTGGAAACTCAGTGTACACTACAATCCTATGGCTTTGGAAATAGTGCGGCAGCTTTCTCGTTGCTGTCCTAAGTGCCAGGACAAGTTTTTCCAGGGGCAGGTATCTCGTCTCTGCATCTAGCAATGTCTTGCTAACATAATATATTGGGATTTGCTCAACTCCCAAATCCCTTAACAGGACTGCACTCACAGCATGCTCGGAAACAGCTAGGTATAAAATCAAGGACTCACCTGGCTGTGGGGTCGACAGGAGTGGTGGCTCGGCCAGATACTTCTTCAGGTCCTGGAAAGCTTGCTCACATTCTGCTCCCCATTCAAATCCTGCCCTTTTTTTCAACAACTGAAAGAAGGGCCTACACTTGTCGCTTGACCTGCTGATAAATCTGTTGAGTGCTGCAGCCATGCCAGTTAGTCTTTGGACCTCCTTCGTGGTCTTGGGACTTTGCAACCTCTGTAAGGCCGCGATTTGATCTGGGTTGGCCTCAATTCCCCTCATAGTCACCAAGTGTCCTAGGAACTTCCCAGAACCAACCCCAAACGCACATTTCGAGGCGTTGAGTTTCAATTTGTACTTCCTCAAAATCTCGAAGACTTCCCTCATAGTCACCTTTCCAAGGGGCCACACTGCCCCTGCACCAAACCCAATCAATGGTGTCGTGGACTGTTCCAAATCTGTCTGGGCCAGTCCAAGCTTCTTGAACGCATCGTAGTACATCACCTCTGTACAACTTCCTGAATCCACTAGGATCCTTTCAATGTCATACTCCCCAACTCGTAGGGTTATGACCAGAGCATCATTATGAGGTATCTGGACCTCTCCCAAATCATCATCCGTGAAGGCTATGCTCTCACTGCATACATCACTCTCTCGCCCTCTTTTATTGCCCAATCGCATCACGTGCTGATCGTGCTTAAATTGCCTTTGCGACAGTCTAACCTCATTTCTCGTATAAGGTGCAGCCAACCCATGTATCATATGGATTACTCCCTTAGGATTCTGCTCGTAATCCAATTCCATGGCCTTCTCCTTTTCCTTGGGATTCTCCTGGATAAATTCCTTGAGATAGCCCCGAGAGACCAAATCATCGAGGTGTTTCTTGTACATCTCGCAATCTTCAGTCATGTGGCCCCAAGCCTTGTGGTAGCTGCAGTGCTGATTCGTAGCACGTCTAGCGTCTTTATCTCCACCAAGGCTCGGTGGCCACTTGAAGTACGGCTGATTCTTTATTCGATAAAGAATCCTGTAAATTGGCTCCTTCCAAACGGTATTGATAGAAAAGAAGGACTTAGGGTCAGGGGCTTGCTTTTCTTTATACGAATCCTTCTTAGCCTGCCCGTACTCCTTACGCTCCTTGTATGGCTTGGGCTCAGGCTTGTCCGCCTTCTTTGCTGGTGTCTTGGGCTCTTCGGCAGCCATCCTGCCGTCCTCGCGGAGTATGTCATCCTCCATTCTAGCGTGCTGCTCTATTCGCTCCATCAGTTTGGCCAACGTGGCCACTGGATGTTTATTCAATGAGCGACGCAGTTCCCCCCGAACAGGCAAGCCAGTTTTGAAGGTTGCTATGGCATATTCCTCACTGCAACTTTCAATCTCGTTGAAAGTTTCCCAGTACTTCTTTGCATAGTCTCTGATCGGCTCGTTCTCCACCTGCTTCATGGTGGAGAGACTCTCAAAAGTCTTTGGGGCCTTCCGGCTTGTCAAGAACCGAGCAGTGAATTCCTCGGCTAACTGCCTCCATCCTCTTATGGATCGAGGGGCCAGCTTATGAAACCAGCTCAGGGCCACTTTGCCAAGACTTGACGGGAACATTTTGCACAAAATGGCATCATCACCATCGTGCATGAACATGGCCTGTTGGTAATGCTGAATGTGAGCCACAGGGTCCGTGTTTGTCTCGTAAAGCACGAACGCCGCGTGCTTCACTCTGCTCGGCAACCTGGCCTCCTGTAGCCTTCTTGCAAACGGGGAGGCTGCGATGTTACTTAGGGCTTTACGTGCCGCTTCTCGTGCGGACACTGCCCCTTCCTCCTTTTCAATTGGCTTGTGAGCCGTGGCTTTGGCCCAGTCAGCGTCAGGTCTCTCGTACCTATCACGATGACGCTTCCTTGTCTTTTCCTCAGATGAGGAACTTCGTTCTCTGCTCCTTCTTCTTCGAGAAGAAGCCCTTCGCCTTTCTGGCGTACGGTCTCTACTTCTGCTTCTCCTTCTCCGTGGGGAAGCTTCACACCGTCTCGTGGTGGGACTGTTACTCCTGCCTCTTCTTTCTCGTGAACGAGGCTGTTTATGGACTAGCAAAGCCCTCCTGTCTTCTCTAGAACTCCTTCGCGAAAGTCCGGAGTCTTCCGGGTGATCTCGTACCCGCTGCAGCTCTCGTATCTCGTATTCTCGTCTCTTAATCAGACGAGCGCACTCCTCAATTTCTTTCCTCTTTATGTCGAGGATATCTTCACTGTTATGGACACTTTTTGAACGGTCCACCGATGCCTCTCTTCGGTAGGACTTGCTCCTTCTCGTGGAGCCAGTAGCTGCTTTGTCCTCTCTTCCAGCGGGCTTTCTCGGAGCTCCTGGTGGAGATTTATCCCCTCCACCAGTTAACTGGTTTTTTGGATCGAACGGCGTGGTTGGATCTTCTTCCATCATGGCTATGTTTTCACGAACTTGTTCGTTTCCCACAGACGGCGCCAATTGTAGGGGGATGAAAACAATTAGTGTTCTGAACAACACCAATTTGCA
>BPLS01021505.1:0-12381 GCA_019656275.1 Rhododendron kiyosumense | reverse complement strand
TACAATCTCTTAGTCGATCATCGACTATTCACAAAAATAGACAAACAAGAATTGGCGCTAGAAGGAGGGCATCTTACTAATTTGGAAGTGATGGCCCCAACTACAAGAAAACAAAGTGACCGTCCTATAGAGCCTCAGAACGAAGGCTTGGAGTTTCAAACCGAAGAGCATCCTGTGCCAAGGATGTCAGAAAATAGCCAAGGAAATGGCTCAGGGATATTAGTCGACGTGCAAAATCTATCTAGACAGTTAGCACAAGTTTTGTCTAATCCAGAAGACGAAGCAGCACAAGAATTAATCACTCTACTGAGAAGAGTGGTTACTCCTCCATCTACCATTGATGTTGATGCAAATGGGGTAGTTCATGAACAAGTGCGTTATAGTGACATGCCTAAACAGGCTCCTCAACAGGTATATTCTAATCCTGCTTTTGAATCAAGCACATATGTGCATGGTCGGCCGGTCATGGAATCCAATACATTTAGACCTACGATGAGGCCAACTAGTTTTTATCAAAATATCCCGTCTGCTTATGAAGTTGGGAATAGTAGTGGTTATGGGCAAAATAGTTATGTGAATAATGGTCAAACTATCCAACACGGGTTCACGAGAACCCATGTTATAAATAATGATCAGCATACTGCGCAGAATGTCCCAAATAACAATCCATATGCACACTATGTTACACAAGCCTTGCTAAACAATGGCAACGGTAATGGCTCATATGTGCAACCAAGTGTTGGCCATAATAATAATAATAACAATCCATATGCACACTATGTTACACAAGCCTTGCCAAGTAATGGCAATGGTAATGGCTCATATGTACAACCAAATGTTGGCCATAATAATAATAATCAGCATTTTCCTTTCGCACAACCATGCATCACACGAAATGTCCCAAATGTTCATAGGGCCATGGAACCTTTGAATGATAATAGATGGCAAGACCCTATGGTTATTAATAGGGCACAGATTACAGAAATCATTCAAGATATGTATGGTCCAGGGTTGTGTAGGTTAGAAAAACCCATGTTTCGGAAACCCTACCCACAATGGGTGGATAATGTTCCATTACCAAGGGGTTACAAACTCCCTGAGTTATCACTCTTTAGTGGTACTGAGAATCAATCTACTATAGAACATGTGGGCAGATTCTGCCTTCAGTTAGGTGAACTGGGAATGGATGACGTCCTTAGATTGAAATTATTTCCTCATTCATTGACAAAAACAGCATTTACGTGGTTTATAAGTTTGCCTGCTAATTCTATTCATACGTGGCAGGACATGGAAGAGCAATTTCATGCTCAATATTTTAGGCATGAACCAGAAATTTCAATTGCTGACTTAGCAAAATTGAAACAGAAATCGAATGAGACAGCAGAGCAATTCTTGACCAGATTTAAAAGGTTAAGAAATCAGTGCCATTGTAATGTCCCTGAAACTGAGATTGTACGGATAGCACAAGATGGGCTTGAGTTTAACTTTAAGAAACAGTTTAATGGGTCTAATTTCAAAGACTTATTTGAACTCTCAAAAAGAGCCTCGCAATTCGAAGCAATTCTTCAGGAAGAAGAATAGTTAAAAAATTCATCTTTGGGTACATATTACCAAGATGTAGAAGGTGACATGGAAATTGATGTCGCACAAGTTATTGGCAAAACTCCTATTATTTGTGATACTCTTGTGAAGACAGAGAAACCAATGAATATGCCTTCATCCCAACCCAATCGACGTGGGGGGCAAGCTAATTATAGGCAATATTCATTCGATTTAACGCAAACTGACCAAATATTTGATGAACTGCTTAAACAAAAGTTTATCGTTTTGAGTCCTGGACATATTCTCCCTTCTGACAAAGAAAAGAAAGGAAAAGAATATTGTAAATGGCATAATTCGTTTAGGCATAACACTAACAATTGTGTTACATTTCGCAATTGCGTGCAGGATTTGATTCAAAAGGGGTTGCTGCAGTATGCTAAAGGAGACAAAGATCCGATGAGCATTGAGTCTGATCCTTTTCCAAAAGTGAACATCAACATGGTAAATGCTAACCTAGCTAAAAGGTTGGGATCAACTGTTGAAAGGCAAAAGCAAAGAGAAGGAGACCGAATGGAGACTGATGAAGAATCAGCAAAGTCTCAACCATTAAGATTCCCCAATGATTATCTTTGTATTCGATGCGGACGAGAAGTTAAGTATGGGGAAGCAATCATAGCTGAAATGGAGCAGAGATGTGCATTCTCTAAATCTGGACTTCGATTCAATACTATGGGTGGAAACGACCTCCAGATTTATGTTGGAGCAAAACTGATATATGAGGGAATTGATCCTGGACTCTTTAATAGAATAGAGTCAGAACATTGTTATGGACCAGATGATGGACCATTTCTATTCCGAGGACATCCAGTGGAGCCTGCAAGGCCCGGAGTACCCTCTAGTCAAGATTTGGAAGCAGTGGGATATCAATTTCCTAGTCGAGGAAGATACTCAAATTATAGAGGTACTGGTTCCAGGAGAGGCATGGGACCACGAGGCAGAGGTCCTTATGGATATGGGGGGCACCAGCCCAGAATGGTAATGCCTCCAAATAATGATCATGAGAATTGGAGTACGCTTAGTCACCCAAAATTTCCAACAGAGGGGTGGTATACTAAGGTGTCTACTTCACAAAAGAGAAGGCTTCAGAGGAAGTTTGCAGCCAGAGTATATAATGATCCATGGGATCACGTCTTTGAGCATAAAGAAAGAGTGGAACCACATAAGGTTCCAAACATGGTATGGACTCGAGGCCAAGAGGGGATTAGTGGTCAAAAACAGAATGTCTCCGAGCATGAAGTACAAGATACTACTGCAACCTCTTCGAAATCGATTATCCTACCTAAAGGGAAAAAGGAACTAAAGCAAAGTTTGAAGAAGAAGATGGAGGAATTTCAGAAACTCATGGAAGCAGATGATGATGATCTCCTTGATGAAGAGTCAGAACAGGAAGATCTAATCAAAGATGCTACTCCATCTCCCCAGAAATCAGCCACATTTGGAGAAAGTTTGGCCGCAATCCAGTTCGGGTCAGTACCTATCAATTATCAGTGTCATATGATTTTAGTTTTGCCAAAACATTTTAAGGCAAAGCCAGACCAGCCTATGGAGTTGGCAGGTGACGTAGAAGATAAAACACAATCAACTGTTAAAATAGTCGAAAAAGAGGAAAACACTCAATCACAGTTGATTAAGGTTGAAACAGATGAAAAGGGGACAGAAGTGGTAGTTCTTAGACCCCCTGATGATGCTTCAATCAGGCATTTGAAACCTTTGTATGTTAAAATCCATATGAATGGCCAACCTATCTCAAAAGTGTTGGTCGATAATGGAGCAGTGGTTAATATTTTACCCTCAAGAATGATGAAGGTGTTAAACAAAACCAATGATGACCTAATTCCAACAGAGGTCACTGTTGGTAATTTTGCTGGAGGATGTTCCCCTACTAAAGGAGTTATATCTTTACAACTGCAAATTGGGAAGAGAAAAATGAATGCTACATTTTTCGTAGTCGATTCATCATCCAATTATAATGCCCTGTTAGGTAGAGATTGGATTCATATAAATGGATGTGTACCATCTTCTCTGCACCAGGCCTTGATCTTTTTGAAGCAGGAAGAGACAGGAGGAATGGAGGTCTTTTGGGCAGACCAGCATCCTTTCCAAGCAGAAACCAACAACGTTGAGGCAGATCTTTACAAAGAACACCTCTGGCCAATGAAGATAGAAGATGCAGAAGTGAAGTCCAATGGGATTGGTTTGACTGAGAGTCAATTCCTTACCTATATAAAGGAGGGTTTTCGGGAGTTGAGCAAAGATTTTGTCAGGCCTAATGTTATTGCAAGGCCTGTTGGTAGCACATCTCAGGTTTTTAATGTTTAAAAACCTTTTAGATACAGGAAGTGAAGAGTTGGCTACTGTTAAAGCCACTTTCAAGAGGATATTTTCCTTTTTAGTCGATAAGAAGTTGCAGGCATGTGAGCCTATTTCTTGTAATTGGGCTGAATGTGTTTTTGATGATAGCCCGTTAACGATGAAAGACTTAGGATTAGCGGATTTGAAGCCCGCACCAGCTAAGTTAGATGATGATAGGGCCCAGGTTAAGGATCCTTTAGAGGAAGTAAATTTAGGGACTCAAGAAGATCCTAAAATTACATATGTGAATGCCACTTTGCCTGATGAAATAAAGGAAAAGTTTAAGTATTTATTGCGCAAATTTAAAGATTGTTTTGCTTGGAGTTATGATGAAATGCCAGGTTTGGATAGATCATTGGTTGAACACGGAATTCCTATAAAAGAAAATTACGTACCATTCAAGCAGGCACCTAGAAGAATGAAGGATGATGTTCTTCCCCAAGTTAAAAAAGAGATGGAACGACTATTTGAAGCAAAATTCATTCGACCGGTTAAATATGCAGAATGGGTCTCAAATGTGGTTCCAGTTATGAAAAAGAATGGAAAAGTGAGAGTATGTGTCGATTTCAGAGACCTCAATACAGCGTCACCTAAAGATGAATACCCAATGCCTGTTGCCGATTTATTAGTCGATGCAACTGTAGGCTATCAAATGCTGTCCTTTATGGATGGTAATGCTGGTTATAATCAGGTTTATATAGCAGAAGAAGACACTCATAAAACGGCATTCAGGTGTCCTGGATATATAGGAACATTCGAATGGGTAGTTATGGCCTTTGGCCTAAAGAATGCAGGGGCTACTTATCAAAGGGTCATGAATTTAATTTTTCATGATTTTCTCCATAAATTCTTGGAAGTATACATTGATGATGTTGTGGTAAAATCAACTTCAGTTGATGAACATTTGTATCACTTAGAACAAACTTTAGAGAGAATGAGGCGTTATAATCTGAAAATGAATCCTCTAAAGTGTGCGTTTGGTGTTACGGCTGGAAATTTTCTAGGATTCCTAGTACATCAAAAAGGAATCGAAGTTGATAAAAATAAGACTGATGCTATTTTGAAAGCACAGCCCCCGACTAATAAAGAAGAACTTCAGCAATTCTTGGGGAAAATTAATTTCCTTCGAAGATTTATTGCCAATTTATCTGGGAAAACAATGGCTTTTTCCCCACTGTTAAAATTAAAATCTGAAAAAGAATTCAAGTGGGAATCAGAACATCAAAAGGCCTTTAATATATTAAAACAATCATTGGTGACACCCCCTGTTCTGGCTCCTCCAGTGAATGGAAAGCCATTAAAGTTATATATTTCAGCAGCACACCAATCGATTGCAAGTTTTCTAGCTCAAGATGATGAGCAAGGTCGAGAACAATCGATTTATTACCTAAGTAGAAGGTTAAATGAGTGTGAAACTAGATATTCATACATTGAAAAAATTTGCTTAACATTGTATTTTTCAGCTGTAAAGTTGAGACATTATTTGTTGCCTGCAAAGGTAAAGATTATATCACAAACAGATATAATAAAGTATATCTTAACAAGACCTATCCTAAGAGGAAGACAAGGGAAGTGGATATTGGCCCTAGTTGAATATGATCTCGAATACGTGCCTCAAAAGGCAGTTAAAGGGCAAGCTTTGGCCAATTTCTTAGTCGAACACCCAAACCTTCCATTGGAAGAGGATACTTTCGAAATTCATCTAGTTGAGATTAAGCATTGGAGTTTATCTTTTGATGGTTCAAAAACAGATAATGGAGTTGGTGCAGGCATAGTGCTTACCTCACCCAAAGGAGAAATGTTCCAATTCTGTTTCCAATTAGATGATAATAAAGTTTTAACAAACAATCAAGCAGAATATGAAGCCTTGATCATAGGCTTAGAAATTGCAAAAGACCTAAATATACGTCATCTAAAAGTCTCTGGAGACTCACAGTTGATTATTCGACAGATTCTGGAGCAGTACAAATGTTACCATCCCTTGTTAAAGTTGCAATTAAACAGAGTGAGACATCTTACTCAAAACTTTGATGAAATTTGTTTTCATCATATAATGAGACTCCAGAATGGAGAAGCCAACCAAATGGCTCAAATGGCCTCAGGAGTCAGTATTCCTGAAGGAAAAAATGAAAGAACAATTAGGATTCAAAAGAGATTTTTACCTTTCTCAATGGAAAGAGAGGAAGAACAACAAATGGATGTATTAGTCATCGACATTTCTGAGGATTGGATGAATCCAATTAAAAGTTATTTATCAAATCCTAATGAAAAAACAGAAAGGACAGTGAAGTGTAGGTCAGTCAATTACGTTCTGTTAGGAAATGATTTATACAGAAGAACATCCGATGGTCTGTTATTACTTTGTGTTGATAAGACCCAATCGATGAAAATCATGGGAGAAGTCCACGAAGGGACCTGCGGTGCTCATCAAGCTGGAGATAAAATGAGATGGTTAATAAAAAGACATGGGTATTATTGGCCAACTATTAGGGCTGATTGCATTAGATATGCTAAAGGTTGTCAACGGTGTCAAAAACATGGACCTATTCAAAGGATCCCTGCTCATCAATTACAATCGATTGTGAAACCTTGGCCATTCAGAGGTTGGGCAATCGATATGATAGGAGAAATTCATCCAGCATCTTCCTTACAACATCAATTTGTGGTTGTAGCAACTGACTATTTCACAAAATGGACAGAAGCGATACCTTTAAAAGGTGTTTCACAAAAACAAATAATTGATTTCATTGAGGAATATATCTTGTGTAGATTTGGGATTCCTGAAACAATTACAGTCGATCAAGCTTCTGTATTTAATGGTCAAGAAATCGTTCAGTATGCACAAAAATATGGAATACGAATTTGTAATTCTACTCCATATTATGCCCAGGCTAACGGGCAAGTCGAATCGACCAATAAAATTATAAAGAATACGCTATCCAAAACAATCGATGATAATCCAAGAGAATGGCACGATCTTTTGCCCCGAGTCTTATGGGCATATAGAACGTCACAAAGAACTAGTACTAAGGTAACACCTTATGAATTAGTCTATGGACATGCGGCAATCTTGCCAGTAGAAATTAATGTTCAATCGTTAAGAATAGCACGTCATTATGATCCGAGCCTGCAGTACGAAGAGGCCATGTATATAGACATTGATGGATTGGAAGAAAATAGATTGAATGCTTTAAACCAGATTCGAGCTCAGAAAAAGAGACTAGAAAGATCTTATAATAAAAAGGTCAAAGAAAAATCTTTTGCTGTTGGAGATTTAGTCTGGAAAACAATTCTTCCACTTGACAAGAAAAAGAAAAAAGGCAGATTTGGAAAATGGTCCCCAAATTGGGAAGGACCTTTCCGTGTTTTGCAAGTCTTAAAAGGCGGAGCATACCATTTAGAATCAATTGAAGGAGTTACTCATGAAAGAACTATTAATGGTAAGTACCTTAAGCATTATTTTCCTTCTATGTGGGAGAATATGAGTTAAAGGCTACCAGTCGATTATATAAAGCCCATGTGTAGGGCAGCCATACAAAAGGTTATGTTCATACTTGAACATAACGAAGCAAAACAGAAGAGAAAAGATCCATATAAGGATCTAACAACAAAACAAAAGATCCCTATAAGGATCTAACGCTAAAATAAAAGATCCCAAATGAGATCTAAAAGAAAAATAAAAAAAACCTACATCAGAATAGCCCCATAGAAAGAAAAGCCTATTCTTTAGGCCATTCCTTCCACTGACCAGAAGTGCCAGCCATGGAGGTTCTGATGCTCGCAGGATCGATTGGAGGGGTAGAATCAATGGTGTCCCAGTTGGCCACCACAAGTTTGATAGCAGCCTCCATCTTCTCAAGACGAAGGGCCATCCCTTCCACCCGGTCACTGATAGCAGTAATCCTCCTCTTGCACTCGTTATGATCTTCGATGAGGACCCACTGAAGCTCGTTAGCAAGTTGCTTAATGTGAGCAGAGGTGATTTGGGGAATGAGAGGGGAAGACGAACTGTTGCTGGCCATGGTAAGAGAAGAGTATTTGGGTATAACATTTATACTTGAGTTCATGTATTTATAGGCCAAGATAGTCCATAGACGTGCTTCGTGGGGGTTATCCCGAGGTGAATGGCAGAACGTGGCAGTTGGATGAACAACGTGGGTTAAATTGCCATTGTAAGATGAAAAGACGTGCCAACTGGGTAATTAATTCAAAAATATCATTTGAAAATGGTACTTAACCGCCATTTCAAACTGTTGATGTTCCCCAAATACGAAGAGATATCGCCGCTTCTATCAATTAAACGGCGAAGTCGAAGTCATAATGACGAGTCATTCAACATTTAAACACCTAACATAAAGGTGGTAATATGAAAATGAATGTATGACAGGCTGGTCATAATATTTTTACACCTTGTTGTGACCTTTCTCAGGTGGCAATATTATAACAGGAGTAATACATCGATTTATGGAAGGCTGGGGAATCATATTTTGATTTTCCATTTAGTATTTCCTAACAAAAACAGAACTTAAAAGTTCATATATAAACTTGCCTGTTAATAAAGGCAAAACCATGAGGTATACATCGACCGCCTAAATACCAAAGGCAAATGATAAAACACGACTTAAAAGTCTTTAACATAACATAATCGATTGTTGCAAAAGAAGTACAACATCAAGGAAAGAAGGACTTAAAAGTCTCCCATTTGACTAACAGCTCATCACGTTTAAAGCTGTTCCTCTGCAAATCTGCTCTTGCAGCAGAAACATGAATAGAAGCACCTTTACCCTCTTCTGCTAAACGCTTGAAATCCTTATCAAGCTGGCTTGCTGTCTTTAGAAGATTCTCTTTCTCAGCTTGTAGTTGACCTAATCGATGCAATAACTTTTGCTCTTCTTCATCAATAGACACAAACCTTAACTTTAAAGTTGAAGCAGTATCATGCATAGTCGATAACACAACTGTCATGTTCGATAAATCATCAATTAGCTTCTGCTTCTGGCTAATTTCTCCTTGATGATATCGGAAAAGGTTGACAGTTTCATTCAAAGAAGATGCAAAGTTCTCAAGAGCAATTTGTGCCCTGAGAGGAAACACATGTCTCTGAGCTAACGATTCTATGCAAGCAATAAACTCAACAGATCTGACCGTTGCTAACTCCTCAAAAGGAAGCTTTAGAAAGTCAAAAAAGTCTTGGATTTCTTTCTGAATAGTATCACTATACTGTAAGAAAAAGAAAGATTCACTAGACTCTGATTCCTCAGTCAAAGATCGAAGAGTTTGAGAAGTCGACCTTATCTCCTCCATCAAATGGTCTAACGAGTTGCTAGATGACTCAATTGGGGTTGAACAACCAGCTCCAGAAAGATTAGTCCCAATTTTGTTCACTGAACGTGGAGATGCTTCAGTGATAACATTTGGGGGAATGATCAAAGGCTGAGTGTCCATATTTGGTTCAGGAGCCACATGATGATTAGTAGGACTGGAAGCCACACCTTCTAAGGCATGATGATCATTTTGAGGCAAAGGAATTGGGAACAATTCCTTTACAGGACTTTTTGTGAGTCCTTTTTCCAAATTTTGCTCCCCTAGAGTGAGTTGAGGAACGATAGGACAACCTGTTAAGAGATGCACATCTGTCGATGGAGCTTTATCAACTAGTTCCTTGCTTTTCTCCTGTTGATTTGAGGTAGCAACTTCGAGAGGAAGGGACACTTCTGATTCAGTTTGAAGTGTATTCATCCCCATAGTTGCCAACGGATCTTGAATCACTCCAGCAGTTGTTGGATTTGGCTCAAGATTAGCCACAACCAATGACTGACAAATGTTTTCCTTTTCAAGATCAGTCTGAGTTGGGTCACAATTAGCACTCCCGTCCATTAGTAAGAAGAGACTATCTTCTTGTAGTAAAGGATTCAAAGGGACCTCTTGTACTTCAAGCAACTCATCTTCTTGGTATAATGGATCAGAAATAGCCGTATCCCCAAACTCTGTTTGGTCGACTACTGGTTCAGTGTTGACAGTCTTTCCTGTGGAAAGGATAGACTTTTGAAATTGTGAAGATTTTGAGGAAGCCTCTTCTGTTTCTTCAAAGGCATCCACAATCTTGGTACCTTTACATTTCTACAGAAAAAGAAAAGATAAATAATCAGATACGAAGAATTCATTATGAATTGACAAATGTATATAATTATACCCTTAAAACAACCTTGACTCTGCTAGGACTAACAGACTTTTGAGTCTGAGCCCTCTTCGACTGTCTTACTGAGGTAAGGGTAGCATCATTCTCAGTAATCTTCTTACGACTGGTCGAAATAGAAAGATTCTTCACAGTCTTGGGATTTGAATCACTCTTGGTTCGAGAGATTTTCTTCTTAGGTTCTGACTCTACATCCTTGATGGCTTGTTCCTTTCTCTTCCTAGTATTCTTACTTGGAGTTGATGGTGAAGGAATAATTGTCTCTGTTTGAAGCACAATTGCTTTGGATGTCTCATCAGAAAGTTGAGCCATTTTCTCTGATTGAATAAACTGGTGTCAACAACAAAACATAATAACCAAAATTGACTACTAAAAGTCAAGAGCATTACCAGCCTTATCTTGAAGATCCTTGTATTCACGATCAAGTCTATAAAGACAATCAGCGATGGGTGAGTTAAAATAAAGCACTTTCACAACAGACCACCATTCTTCAAAGGCAGCAGAGGTCTCATAACAGACCTTGAAATCAAGAAGTTGAAAAGTTCTCACACGTTGATGGAAGTTACTGACCATCAGAGAGATCATTTCAGAATCCCTCAGCTTAATCGATGGCCTGCTAGAAGCCATCTCAATAATTACTGGATGAACAAAAGGCATTGGAATGCCTTGCATTAAACCAAATTGTCGGGCAAACTGACAGGGGGAGTAGTTCTCATAACTACAATTCCCGAAAGGAGTGTTGTTCAGGGCAAAGCCAACTGGAATTAACCTAGGAAGGAGAATACTAGCCCAGAACAACCGTTTAGATTCTATCATCTTCGCCATAAGTTGAGGTGAAGCTGTAGGAATATCCTCAAAACATGGCTTTAATCGCTTGGAAGCATATTCAAACTTGTCAAACGGATTGAAGACAGGCCAGTTTTCCTTTTTGTCTTCATAGAAAAAAGTGAAATACCTTTGAAAGGAGGTTTCTTCCATATCAGTTTGAAAACCCAAAAAATACTCAGCATAGCTACGACATGCCTTATAAGTCTCATCAATCCTGAGAGGATAATCTGACTTAGGCTTCAGTTGAGGAAAATACGCATATAGCCAAGCCTGAAAAATCCAAAAGGGACCTCCACAAGAGTCCGCTATCTTTTTATCCACAAAAGTAAATATCCCTTTGTATAAAGATCCAAGAACAAAGGGAGCCAGAGCCAATTTTTTCACCTGAGCCAAACAAATGGCCAAAGTAAGATATTCTTTGGTGACTCTTAGGCCAGGGACTGCCATAAGGAATTTGCAAATCCAAAAAAGGTAAAATGCAATTTTTTCATGAAGACTAGGTGCAGAAGATTTAGCGTTGAAATAGGTTTTCAACCACTTTGAATAGCTCACCCCAGATGAGGGTACGGTAAATACTGGATCATATGGTTCAGGGGAAAGAAGAGCATTCACTTCACGGCCTAATGAGGAAAGGCCAGTTAAATGGGAAATGTCCAAAACAGTGGGAGACAATAACCCACAATGTATAATCAAAGCGTTGGACGACTTAGACCAGAAACAAGCCGCAGCGGCTATAAGTTCAAAGTTTATATCCAAAGGAAATTGGGAGAGTTCAATCGTTTCACGAACCCCCATTTTTTCCCAGTCACCATGAAGAAACTTTGTCATGCGTCTTACCCAATCGACCCATTCTAATTCGACATTACAGGGCCAAGAGCGAAGGTAAGAATTCTTACCCCAACCGGACCATTCGAGCGATGAGTGTTGAAGCAAAAGCGGATCCCGCTCTACTACGGGATAAACTGATGAGATATCATCTGCTATAGTTGATGGGAACACCGGACCCAACATACAAAGGGAGTTAGAGTTCTCGACGGGAATCAGAGCTTGTACGTTTTGACTCGATTCGTCACGAAACGAAGCTGGGAATCGAGGAACAATTTCTAGTCCCGATTCCATAACTAAGTCTTCGTTAGAAACAACAAGTGCTTTCGATTTCATCTTTGAAGCCATGGAAGTGTAGTACAGAAGCCTAGTGTGAAAAGTTTTGTGCCCTAGAAATTCAAAGTACCTCGCTTTATATAGGCGTTGGCTCTTCAGAGAATATTTACTAAAGTTAAATTCTTAACTCAAGTAAATAGGGGGGCAATGTTTACACCATAAATTTGTCAACGTGAATCGACTAGACTAAAGTTGGGACACGTGTTGATCACACCTAATTAAATAATACAAAATCAAATGGA
>BPLS01021502.1:0-33663 GCA_019656275.1 Rhododendron kiyosumense | reverse complement strand
TCTTAGCCAATATTTCCTAATCTGATCTCTTAATTAGTTATTGTGTTGTAGTTTATCTTGTAGTGTAGTTTATCTTTATCTTCTTTTCCCTATCTTTTCTCATTCCGTTAAGTTGATTGTAACTGTATCCATCCAAGTATGGACCTCCTGGTGTATATATATTGCTCCCATGAATATCATAAAGTAAGTTTTTGTTTTGCTATCCTTTGACTCTCATTTATTACCGTTGAAATCCAAAAGCATTGGTCTGAATGATACTCAGTCTTTTATATGCTGGGAATAATATTTGTGGTTTTCCTTAACTAGGTTAAAAGCAGTTTGTAAAATTCTTTCTAATTTTTATGTTCACTATAAAAATGTAGAATATAGTTAAATTCCACGATAAAATATTTTATTTTTTCCCTTAATTTTCTTCTTATTATATGATTGTATGGTATTAAGATTGTGCTCTTTGTTCCCACAAATTTGTGTGTTTATCGTGTTTATGAGGGGCTATATTAGTGTTTTTTATTAAGAGGTTAATCATTACATTCAAGTAGAGATTTTGTTTTGTTTTGTTTTATTTTTTTGTTTTTGAACGGTAAGTAGAGATTTTGTTCAAAAGCTTAAATTTTGAGGCATCTTGATTTGTTGGATGTAGATGCCACAATTCAACGAGTAAGACACGATGTAGATTGGAAATTGATGTTTAAAAGAAGAAACAGTTGCTTAATAATAATATTAATTTCATAAAGGGTGCAAGGCTTTGTTAGGAATATGTATGTTTAATTATCCACATCTTCCGGTTCTAGTTGAAAAATTGATGCTTTCTAGACAAGTATTGAAAGATCTTGGAATATTAATTGAAATGATATTTGTTAGGGGAGTCTAGCACTTGCGGATTATGATTGAATTTAATTTAATTCTCACATCACCAAATTCTGAAGTATTTCATGCCCGCCTCAATCTCTGTCGAGACAATTTTTATGCTCTGTTAAAGCATCAAACTCCAAACCAATTGATAAAGAGTGGAGAGGCCGCCCAGGCTCTTGTACTAGTTTTGGAGGAGATAATTAACCAATGTGGGACAAATCCCAACACTCTCCCTCACGTGCGACCCCTGACTCGCATGTGGAGAGGTAAACAAAAGATTCGGAATACACGGATCACAATGAAATAAAGTGCAACTATGGCACAAACAAGGGGAAAAGCCTCCGAAAAAACTTAGCTTTGATACCATGTTAAAGCATCCAACTCCAAACCAATTGGTAAAGAGTGGAGAGGCCGCCCAGGCTCTTGTACTAGTTTTGGTGGAGATAATTAACCAATGTGGGACAAATCCCAACATGCTTCCAATCCCCATGCCTAATGGGGGATAGTGGCACCTAATAGGTATCAAGTTGAGGCTAAATTTGAAGAGAAAAGTTTGATCAAGCACAATGCCAAGGCAAATTAACAGAATCATTGAAAGATAATTAATCAGGAAAGCAAATACCTTTTCACAAAACAAAGGTTGTGCAGGGTCTGAATTGCTCGATCGCCCCAGTTATCGAATGAGGCCTCTTACTTGGACAGAAGCCTTTGAGGTTTGGTAGGTCCATCAACAACATTATTTCTAACTGAGGAAAAGTAATTTCTTCATTGTCTCCTTGCCTTTCGTTTCCAATAATGATTTCCATATAAGAACATTCCACTACCAACAGACTTTGGAGTTGCTCTAGGCTTCTCGCAACGGAAAGATTGAAGAGATATTTGAATGTACAATGCGTAACTAGTAATAAACTTAAGTTGCATAAAGGCCTTGACATACTTGGTTGTGGACTTTGTAGAAATTGCTCTGGTATTCTAAGATGATCTTCACCACCATCACACCTCACTTCATGGACATATAACACTTCAGATTTCAGAAGCAAAACTATGAACTTGTTTTCTAAGGGAACACTAGCAAGTTGTAAGACAGTACTTGTGAACGATTCTTCAAAATGTTCACCAATCGATATTCTAAATCTAGCCAGATTTTCAAAGCAGAGGTTGTTTGGTGATGATTTGCCTTGTGGTATATGAACTTTTAAAGTGGTTAAACAAGTTAACGAGTTCAGTTCAACCAGGCTTGCGTTCTTTCTTTCTTCGTTGCTGCATCGTCTTGCCACTCAGCAAAGTAATCTAGAATACATAATTCCTCCATTTTTGTTAAATTAGATAGGACATTTGGTGGAATTACTCTCAGTCTCACTTCCCCAAACAAGTTGTTAGGTCTGGAATTATTTTCCAAATCTAGCAACTTCAAACAAGTCAACTGTCTAATTTCGGGTGCGAGCTCATAAATACCATTGACACAGAGTATTTCGAGGCTCTTTAACTCCCCCAGTAGAGATATGTTTCTGATTCCATAAGGGAGAAATAACATCCGCAGCTTAACCAACTTTGAAAGTGAGAGTGGGAGGGTTTCAATTGCCATGCCGCTCAGATCAAGGACTTCGAGATTGGTCTCCATCCCTTCGAAAAAGCTGTCTGGAAGTGAGGAATCCTTGTTTCTCAACACCAACGTATGGAGTTCTTTACATTCCAACTCTCTTAGAATCCCACGAAAATACTCCGATATCAATGAGATGGCTGTTTATACCACATTTTAGCAAGATGGTCATTACTAATCGACTGGGCTAAATATGACACGCGACAACAGTTAATGAATTAGCTTGATTACTGCTCGATAACGACAAAGTGCCAAATGGACTGATGACTAGTCAAGAACGTGCATCATAGTCGGGGACCCGTGGCAATTGGACAAAGCACAAGTGAAACAAACACATCTTGATCGTGGAAGGAGGCAGTTGAAGATGAAGCACGCGACGGGATTTTCTGTCAAAATAACTGCCTCATGCAGATCGTGGAGCAAGAAGAGGGAAAAGAAGAAGTAACTGCTTGATTCAAATTGAAGGAGGGATTTCTATCAAGTTTGAATTCCAAATCAAAGTGGCAGCCAATTAATACAAGAATTGAAGACAATTTGAAGACCCACTCAATCGCCCAAAGGCTTCTACTTTTTATCTGTACTTTACTTTTCTCGCTCTAGGAGTAGCTTGTAACGTAATTGTCGAATCGATTGTGCTCTCACTGTCGACTGACTTCTACTTTGAAGAATAATAAAATCCATTTTGTTATTCTTCTTTCATCTCCATTCACTTCATTAAGTATGCTTCCAGAGAAGTCTTGAAACACGGCAAGGAACCAAACTCTACCACCACAAACACCCACATTCCAGCACTTTAAACATCTCCCAGTCGATCATCGACTGTGCAAAAAATAGACAAACAATGGCCGAATAGCCTTCATATGTGCCTCCCTCTGGCCATTTCTTGAGATCATGTTTCACTAGATATCCCTTCTCATCTTTAGCTATTGTGTGGTGGCGTGATTTCTCGGATGGAACCCTGAGAGGAAATAGGATGGATTGGATAGCTTTGATCGAAACCTGCACAAGGAACAATCACGTTAGTGCCCGAGCCCGGATGGTAGAGATCCGGGGTAGGCACTCCGACGATCTAGTTAGTTTTAGGGAATTTTTATGATGAGTTTTTTCTAGGATCCTCCGTTTACCTCTGCTACCTTTGCCCCTTATATAGGTTCAGCCCCTCATGAGAATCAACCCATATCCGCAGATCACGCGTCGATCATGATGTCTCCTCAAATCAAGCAAAAGATTTGCATTACCTATAACGGTCTCCACGATCAGCTCCAACAGTTTAGGGAATTGATCCTGTGCCACCTGTCCCCCCTACTCGACACTTCCCTTTCTCATCAGGGAGTAGGTGTGGCTCGGTGGCTTGGAACTCTGCCGACCAGAAAAACCTGGCTTCGGCGGGATTGTCACGGATTTGGCTAGGTGCCGCCGAACCCATTCCTCTTGTCGGATGCAGCCCATTCTCCAGGAGATGGTCTATCCCATGTGATGCTTGGCAAGAACCCGCCGAACGAATCACCTGCCTCCAATCCGCTGAGGGATTTAGTCCAAATCATGATCGGTGATAATCGGCCGAACAAATAACACGCCGTCCCGTCTAATGAATTCATCCAACGGATTGGCGTTCCTAGACGCAATGAGCTGAACCTATTGACCGAACCGTATCTTCAGGAACATCGCCGAGCTCCATCCGCCACAATAGCCCCTCAACTTCCTTCGCCTTTGGTTATGCAACGGAGGAAGTTGACCGGCGGTCTTCGTGCCCTGGATGCCTCTTCAGGGAGTTTGCCGAACTCCATTGGGTCGCCACGGGGAACGCGAAGAGACGGCTCAAATTCTGAGAATAATGATGTCCTGTTGCAGAAGGGATTGATGGGATCGTCAAGGATCAGAGATCGAACGGTTATGAGGGGGTTTAGGACGATATAGGGTGATACGTGGCGAAAAGGGGGAAGTTCGTGAGTACGGATTAACGTTAGCTTCCACGTGGCGCAATGGGGATGGACGGTATGGCGTCGCTTCGGTTCCAGTGCGAGACCCCCCAAGTTCCCCCTCCCCCCATTATATAAGAGGGGAGGGGGGGGGGGAGGCGGAATCACTTTCTTGCTCTCGCTCTCTCTCTAGATCGCCGGAATATCTGCTCTGTCGCCCCAGCAACCTTCCACTGCTCCGCCTCTCTCCGTCACTCAACGCCAGGATTTTCAGGTATCTCCGCTGCTTTTACTGGTTGCTCTTTCAAATCCCATTGCTGTTTGTGGTCCTCATTGTGCCTTCAAGCTACCCTTTTCAAAGAATCGAAACTTTTCCGGCCATCTTTGGCCGTAATCCTTGATCTGGAACCCCAAAGATTGGAGTCCTTGCTGCTCATGGCTCGGCGATTATCCTCCCATTCTGGGAAACCAGTCCCTCGTCTCCGAGAGAGATCTCGATGGATCTCCCTCGGTGGGAGTCAGATGCAAGAGAGCAGCCGTGCTGAAGTAGTTCTCACCCCTTCCCCTTTTTTTTTTTTCTTTTTCTAAGTCTTCAGCATGGTGAACTCGAGCATCAACTCTCCAGACGTCGACCCCGAAGCCTATCCAAGTCTGTTGGAGACGATCCAAGGCCTCGGCAAAGGATATAGGAGCTTCGATGAGAACTCCAGTAACTTCCCCCGGCCCTCTGGATTACCCATTCCCGGAATCCATATTCCTCTCCAATAGGATGACAGCGCAGCAAGGGGCTCTCAGCCCGTCTATGGGGTTTCATGCCAAACCGTCGACGCGGACGCCGACCCAGAGGGTCTCGCCGAACGGATGGCAGCCGGTGCCCAAGTTGGTACCTCTACATCGTCCGGCGAGCCTTTGAACACATCCAACGCTGGAGGGGCGAACGCCCCTCCGAGGCCGCCGCGAGATGTCGACGTCATTCCCCCACTGCCGTCCGGACTTGGTCCAATGCCGTACAACCATTTCTACGGCGACGGGCCTGGGGGCTTTACCGAACAATTTCGGATGAAATACTCCATCCCCGACGACGTCCTAGTGGAGAGGGTATCCGCCGATAGAATTCCCTTCGGCGAAGATTTCATCGTGCTCCCACTCTTCGCCATTACCGAGGGAGGAGTGAGGTTCCCAATGAGCCCCTTTCTCCGCTACTTCCTAGCAGACTACAAACTTGCGCCAATACAGATTGCAGTGAACACATGGCGCATACTTTGCTCGGCGATAAGGCTGGCCGAGTCGAACAACTTGCCGCTCACACTGGGGGATTTGATGCTGATGTACATGGTATCAAGGAACCTGAAGTACAACAAATACTATCTCACCACCCGTCAACACTTCGACCATTTAGTGGACCGCCTTTATGACACCGAGAAGTGGGGCAACGTCCTGGTCAAGGTGTCTGGAAACTTTGAATGGGTTCCCATCAATCCCCTCCTTGACCACCCCTTCCCAACCAGAACCGGATCGGTGGTTGGGCGGCCTTATAAAATCCCTCGAGTACGAGGATTTCCCGGTAACGGGGACAAACCTGGTACTCTCCATTCCATTCGCTTTGTACTTTCCGATTTCAGCATCATTCTAACACTTTATTTGCAGATTGCTCGGCGCCAAACAAAGGGCTTCTCGTTACTGGCAAGTGGTCCAATCTTATTGCTCTGCTCCGGTGCACAAATCGTGACGCTCCGACCCTCCTCGACTACGAGCCGACATACACCGGATTTGCTCATCGAAAGGACAAGAGCAAAATGGTGAGAAAGACCGTTGATTTGGCCACCGTCGCCGGGCAAGCTCTGCAACAACAATATTTGGCCCAAGACCTCTCTTCGGCTGGGCTACCGGAGCGTAAAGAGCAACCGGATCAGGCCACAATTAGTCATCCGGAGCAGGAGCCCCGGCAAGAACCGAAGAAACCCACTCCCGCCGCCGAAGAGCATCAGATTCGACCGCTGAGGGGGAAGACCAAAGGGCCACTAAGATGGGAAGGCCTGAGAATGTGGAGATTCTGTCCGAAGCTGACCCTTCTGACCGAGGCGAGCATTCGGAGGCTTTCCTGCCGGACTTCGAATGTTCAGACGGTCATGTGATCTCAGTTGATGACAGCTTGGGGGAAAACCCTCTACTAGCTATGACCCTTCTGAGGGGGTTAGCCTTCCCAAGGGACATGGAGAATTTGCCTACAGGGAAGGCCAACAACATGGCCGAGTTATGCCTGTTTCTTGCCAAGGTATGCATCATTTCAACATGGTCCTTCAAACTCCCTCCTATGTCGAACATAAAAGTCTTTTCTTCTTGCAGGCCGGGCAATGCGCCAGCAGAGCCTTCAGCGACATGGAAATCCTCCTGGAGTCTAGGAGATCTATGAGGGAAAATCTGCAGGCCAAAAGGAAAGCGGCAGATCAGCTCACCGACCGGGTTGAAGAGTTGGAGGCTCAGCTCGCCGAAGCTGAAATTGTTCGGCAGGAGAGGGACCGGTTGCTCCTCCAACTCAAGGATGCCGGGGAGGAGAATGACCGGCTAAAAAGGGAGAAAAAGCAAATGGAGGAGGAGCTGCCGAAAAAGCTCGAGGATGCCGGTGACGCTGGCTACAACGAAGCCGGGGAGTACTACGCGGAGCAGGTCCAAAAGCTGGAAGCCAAGGCCTTCAAGGAAGGAGAATCGAAGGGGATAAACGACACACACTCTTCCTCCTTCCTTCGCGGCTATCAGGTTGGCCTGGACTATGCCGAGGTTCCCAAGGTTGATCACCGAAGGGAACCTCCAGTGGTGCCACCCCTGGAACTGCCGGAGATTCTGCCTGAGGATCTGCCGAATCCGACCACCGGCTCACAGCCGGACCTCACAGATGTGGCTGACAAATAGACCCTTTTTTTTTTTTTTGGTACGGCGACAAGCAGGGTTTCATCCTTGATGGCCCCCACTTTGTAAGATATTTTGGTAGTAAAATATTCAGTGTTCTATCCCCCGTGTTCAGATCGCACTTCATGCATGCCAGTTATTGTATTGCACTTCATGCATCAGCTCATGTTTTTGCACTTCATGCCCATGATTCGAAAGTTCTATACCCAGCTTGCCGTACCCGCCCCCTTCTTCGGCAGAGTATTACGAGCGAGTAAGATCTGCCGAAGCAAGGTACAGCCGAAACTGGGAAAAGCACCCTTCAGGTAAAAGTGAGTGTCAAAAAGATAATTAGAATTTATTCAAAGAAAAGACGGATTATAACGTCTCCAAGTACTGTAACAAAAAACGAAACTAAACTACCGAACACTGTTCGTTATTGAAACAGAAAGCCAATACAAAAACTCAAACATAAAACTTTCTGAGTAGCTGCGCATTCCAATGGTTCGGTATAATCGTGCCGTCCATTTCTGAGAGCTCATAGGAACCATATCCGACCTTCTTAACTACGCGGAAGGGACCCTCCCACTTGGGCATAAACTTTTTCAGTTCCTTTTTCTGGACCACTTGCCGAAGTACAAGATCATCAACATTGAATGGCCTTGTTCGGACATTCTGATTATAGCTCCGAGCCAACTGCTGTTGATAGGCCGCGTACTTGATATGAGCGTCGTCTCGGAGCTCATCAAGATGATCTGCTTCGGCGGCTAACATAGCATCATTTGTTGGGACATCAAAGGTTTCGGTTCGAGCCGCTGGTCGGGTCGCTGCTACGGGGAGCACAGCTTCAACGCCGAATGCCATCGAGTAAAGGGTCCGGCCAGTTCCTCGGCGTGGAGTTGTACGATAGCCCCATAGCACATTGGGCAATTCGGCTGCCCACTTGCCACGTTTATTGACGAGTCGTTTCTTCAATCCATTGGAAATTGCCTTGTTGGCTGCCTCAGCCTGGCCGTTCCCTTGCGGATAGGAAACCGAAGCTGTCTTCATCTGAACCCCCCGTTTCTTGTACAAGGCCTTGATAGCGTCGGCCACGAATTGGGTACCATTATCCAATACAATTGCATAAGGAACACCGAACCTTGTGAAGATTTGCTTCCAAAGAAAACTTTCCACGTCGGCGGCCGAGACTGTTATGAGCGCCTTAGCTTCCACCCATTTGGTATAATAATCTGTGGCCGTGATGATGTGAGTGAAACCACCGGGGGCTTTGGGCAGTTTACCGATGATATCTACCCCCCACTGGGCAAATGGCCAAGGGCTGGAAATAGGTTGCAAAGGCAGGGTCGGCTGGTGAAAGAGGGGAGAGTGCTTCTGGCATGATTCACATCGCTTGGCATATTCGGTGGCTGAGTGCACCATTTTTTTCCACCAATAACCCTGGGAAAGGGCACGATCGGCTAAGGATCGGCCTCCGGTGTGGCAAGCTGCACTTCCGCCGTGGAGTTCCTGAAGGATGTCTGGAACTTCACGCTCATGGACTACGCGAAGATCGGGACCCGTATACGACAGTCAGTACAGGACATCCGAGGGACCAAGAAAATAGGAGGCAGACTGGCACCAAATCTTATGGGCGTCCTTTCGGTCGGCAGGTAGCGTACCATGTTTTAGATAAGCGACAAGAGGATCCATCCAGCTGGGTTCCAATTGGATGTTCATCACTGCCAGTGACGTCTGAAAACTTGGTGAAGGTATCTCTCCTAGGTTAATCATTCTATTACCGTCGCACTAGGTGCAGATGGCTCCAAGACTGGCCAGAGCGTTGGCATGCGAGTTCAAGTCTCGACCAACGTGATCAAAAAAGACATTCTGAAAGGAGCTGACCAAGGTGATCACCTCAGCCATGTACCTATTCATCCGCGAGTCCTTCGCTCCGTAGTCGTCATTGAGCTGATTGATAACTAGTTGAGAGTCGCTATAGACTTGGACTTCTTCGGCGCCCATATGCCAAGCGATCTTAAGCCCGGCTATTAGGGCTTCGTACTCCACCTCGTTGTTGGTGACAGGGAAGCCAATGCTAAGAGCATGCTCATGCATTGTTCCATTCGGCGAAACCAACACCACCCCGGCTTCAGCTCCTCGATTGTTGGACGCCCCATCTACATGAAGACGCCAAGCATGGCCGGTGAATAATTTCGCTCAACGAGGGGGAATGGGTCTTTTGGTGATGTACTTGTCGTGTGCTGGATCGCTCAATCGAGGTCCCTCGCCAGTTGCGTCTGAAATGTCCTCCAAAGTTGGATCGTCGATCGCCTCCAAGGGAATCCCTGGAGAGAACTCGGCGACGAAATCTACCAGTATTTGCCCCTTGATTGCCGTTCGCGGTTGATACCGAATGTCGAAATTTGCCAGCTCGAGGGACCATTTGCAAAGCCGATTTGACAAATCTGCCTTTCGGAGGACAGTTTTCAATGGATACTCAGTGACAACCACGATAGTAAAGCCCTGAAAGTAGGGCAGAAGCTTCCTTTTTGCCGTGACCAATGCGAGCGCCAGCTTCTCTATCGGCAAGTATCGGGTTTCGACCGGCAGAAGCGTCTTGCTGATATAGTAAATTGGTTGTTGATCGCCGCCTTCCTCCTTGGCCTCTTGCCGCACCAGAACTGCACTGGTGACGTGTTGGGATACGGCCAGATACAAATAGAGCTCCTCCTCGACCTTCAGCACAACAAGCAAGGGGGTCTGAGATAGGCACACCTTTAAGTCGGCAAGGGCGCGATCGCATTCTGCCGTCCATTGAAAACTCCTCCGGCTGTTCCCCTTTATCGATTGGAAGAAAGGTCGGCAAATATCTAAGGACTTGCTGATGAATTTGTTTAGAGCAGCAGCCATGCCGGCGAGGCGCTGCACCTCTTTCACCGTGGTTGGGGCTCTTAATTCTTGAATAGCCTTGATTTGGCTTGGATCGGCCTCAATCCCCCGGCGCGTGACCAAATGCCCGAGAAACTTGCCAGATCCTACGCCGAAGGCACATTTCTCGGCGTTAAGCTTCAGGCCAAATTTCTTAAGTACGCTGAATATCTCGCCGAGGTGATGAATATGCTCGGTTGCATCCTCACTCTTCGCAACCATATCATCGATGTATGCTTCAAGAATTCTGCCGAGCAGTCCCTTGAACATCTGGGAGATCATGCGTTGGAACGTAACCCCTACGTTCTTCAAGCTGAAAGGCATCACCCGGTAACAGTAAGTGCCACTGGGAGTAATGAAAGCGTTTTTCTCTTGATCTTCCTCACGCATGGCTATCTGGTGGTATCCCCTGTATGCATCCATAAAGCTCAGACGAGCATACCCGGCGGTGGCATCCACCAATTGATTTATCCACGGGCAAGGAAAGCAGTCCTTTGGACATGCGTCATTTAGGTCAGTGAAATCAATACATACCCGCCATTTTCCATTCTTTTTCCGAACCACTACTGGATTTGCCAACCAAGTAGGGTATTTAACCTCACGGATAGCCCCGGCTTCAATGAGTCGCTCGACTTCTTCATTGACGGCGTCTACATGCATCGTCGAACTTCATCGTGGCTTCTGCATGATGGGCCGCCTCCTTGGATCGACGTTTAAGGAGTGCGAAATGACATCGGGACTTACGCCGGGCATCTCATATGGCGTCCAAGCGAAGACCTCCATATTATCCTTGAGGAACTGGATCAACACATCACGCTCGGCTTTGTCAAGCTCCGAGCCAACCATGAAGAACCAAGTACCATCCTCGTTGATCGGTACTCGGACCAGGTCCTCTACTACTTTTTCTTCGGCGGATCTGCCGATCTCATCTGGGTCTTGCAACGCTTCATCCACATCCTCGCCGGGGACTTTCTCCCCCGTCGGCTCAGGGACTTCAACCCAATGGACTTCTGATGATTTGCCACCGCAGCGAACGGAGTTGACAAAACACTTTTTGGAAACAATCTGATCGCCCCTTATAGTTTCCTGCTGCCCGAACTTGCCTATGAACCGGACGCACTGGTGAAGAGTTGACGCGACAGCTCTCATGCCGTGCAACCAATTACGACCCAGGATCGCATTATAAGGGCTCGGCGAACTAACCACGATGAAATCCATGTCTAGTTGCATCGAGCCGGCAAATATCGGAAGCACTATCCGGCCAAGTGGATATACCGGAGTCCCGGTAAATCCAACAAGGGGGGCGTCCACCGGGGACAACTGATCCCTTGAGAAACCAAGAGCCTTGAATGCAGAGTAATAGAGAATCTCTGCCGAGCTTCCTTGATCGACCAACACTCGGCGAACCATCTTCCGCCCTATAGGGATTGAGAGGACCAAGGCATCACTATGAGGCATTGACACCCCCTCCATGTCCTTCTCGGTGAATGTAATTGCCCAGGTTTGACGAGCCTCCATTTTGCGCTTCAAAGACGGCTGTAGCACCATCACCTTAGGTAACGGGTGATACAACTCGTCATGAAGCTTGTTGGCGAGGCACCGATCCATGGGGCCGTGAATGCATTGGACCACACCGTCCAGGGCTCGGACCTGCGACTGGATCCCTGCGTCTGGCGATTTGTTCCTGTCTATCCACCGATCCATCCTTCCTTGCTGTACAAGTTCTTCGGGATACAGTTTGAACGGCTGGCATGCCGTCGTATAATGCCCCTGCTCATTGTGATATGAGCAGTACACTCTCTGGTTTGGTTCCCGCCCATCGGCGGTTCCTAGCTTTTCTGCTTCCCCCGTCGGCCATCGAAATCCCAGTAGGCGTCCGCATTCGCGGAGCATGCGAAAAATCGGTTCCTTGAAGTAAGTGGTAATGGCGAGGTGGTCCCGTCCGTCACTCGGCGGTCTGTCCCATGATTTGCCGCCGCCCCTGCTTCCGCCAGACTCGCTGCCTTCTTTCTTGGCAATGTTGTTGATTTGTTTCCTCGCCTCTTTAAGTGCTGGTTTGGCCGGATCGGCGACTTCTGTAACTCCGGACCCACTGATGTACTCCTCGAGTTCAATATAGCGGGCGACAGTCTGCATCAGGTCCGACATGTCATTCGACGGCCGGAGCATTAATTCCTTGGAGAGATCGGAGTTCCGATCTAGACCACGCTTAAACGATGTGGCAGCAGTTCGTTGGTCGCAATTCTCAACCAAATTGTACACGTTGTAGAAACGGTCGGAATAGTCTTTCAATGACTCGCCGATCCCTCTCCTCAGATCCGTGAGGGCCTTGACCGTTTTTGGTCGCCTGTTGCTGGCGACGAAACGGGAGGTGAAGGAACGTTCTAACTCGCCGAAGCTGCTGATTGACCTAGGTTTTAGTTGTGTATACCATAGCATGGCAGCGTCTGGGAGGCTCAGCGAAAAGGTTCGGCACATCATTGCCTCGCTGAGTCCGCAGAGAGCGGCCATTGATCTGAACTGCTGCATGTGGGTTGGCGCATCTAATTTTGGGCTGTAGGTATTGAATTTCGAAACCTTGAAGTTGATCAGTGGTACCTCATCCATTATGGCCTTCGAGAAAGGTGAACCCATTTTCCCAGCTGTTACCACAATTCCTATTTCGTTCGGCGAAATTTCCGCCGAAGGTTTGTTGCAAGCCCCATGGACGGCATCTCTGGAACGCTTGTCCGAGATTGGTTCTTGAATCCTCCGTCCGCCGACGCTCGGCTCCGGAGATCCTCTTTTCCGAGATTCCGTTGCGCGTGTTCTCCGAGGAAGGGACTCCACGGGTTGTGGCGTCACCCGGTATGCAGTCCTTTCACCAGTATGGGTGTTTACAACGGTTAGGACTCTCCCGTCATCGCCAACCTCACACCTTTCCTCCAAAAGCAGCCCCTGGCTATCCTTCCGAACCTGGCTTGTACTAGCCGAACCCCTTTGGTATCGCTGGGAACGGTGCCTAGAATCTTCTGGAGATGGTCAGCGGTGATCAGCCAACCCTTTCCCCCTTCCGTCGCTCCTCCGATCCTCAACCCTGGTTGGGGATCGATCATCTCGCCAATCTCGAGGCCCTAAGGAATGGCTGTTCGCATTATTCCTCATGTCGCCAATCCTGGTCGTCACCTTGGATGGGGTCCGCTCATGGAATCTCGTGCGGGCACTGGAAGCCGTGGCACTTGCCTCAGGGAGTGGCGTTTGTTGGCTACCACCGGACCTATCGGTACGAGAAAGCGTCTCATGACTGGATTCTAAATGGACATGCCCATTGGTATCTATACGACACAACGGGCCGAGCCTTGTAAAGGCAGAGGCCCGAACCGTGCCCGTAGTTTGAATCGGACGGGCCCTACTCCTTTGACGTCGTTCCCTAGTCCTTGGGGCAGGTACAGCATCTTGATGTGCTTGAAGTTCTTCCACCTGCGTTCTCAGCCGCGACAACTCCTCCGCCATACTCACCGGGAGACCTGGCGGAGGTGGTGGTGGTGGTAGGAGGCTAGCTGTTGAGCGGTTAACCCCATCGATGTGGAACGAGGCTGCTCCCATAATTTGGTCCCTTGTTCCAGCAATAGTTGACCCCGTTATGATGGTACCGTCAGGCCTCCTAGGGGTACCCATGAGCCCTAGGTCTGCTCGTACCTGTTGTGTCGTGGGGAAGGCTTGGAAAGCTTGAGGGTTCATGAAGTGCGCAATACCCAGCTGTCGGCCATCTGCACCAGTCATCTTTGGGTGTAGTGAAAGAGGTTCCGACGAGATGCCACCACAGGATCTGGGAAAATGTTCCCCAGCAGAGTCACCAATTGTGGTGGCGTGATTTCTCTGATGGAACCCTGAGAGGAAATAGGATGGATTGGATAGCTTTGATTGAAGCCTGCACAAGGAACAATCACGTTAGTGCCCGAGCCAGGATGGTGGAGATCCGGGGTAGGCACTCCGACGATCTAGTTAGTTCCAGGGAATTTTTATGATGAGTTTTTTCTAGGATCCTCCGTTTACCTCTGCTACCTTTGCCCCTTATATAGGTTCAGCCCCTCATGAGAATCAACCCATATCCGCAGATCACGCGTCGATCATGATGTCTCCTCAATTCAAGCAAAAGATTTGCATTACCTATAACGGTCTCCACGATCAGCTCCAACAGTTTAGGGAATTGATCCTGTGCCACCTGTCCCCCATACTCGACACTTCCCTTTCTCATCAGGGAGTAGGTATGGCTCGGTGGCTTGGAACTCTGCCGACCAGAAAAACCTGGCTTCGGCGGGATTGTCACGGATTTGGCTAGGTGCCGCCAAACCCATTCCTCGTGTCGGATGCAGCCCATTCTCCAGGAGATGGTCTATCCCATGTGATGCTTGGCAAGAACCCGCCGAACGAATCACCTGCCTCCAATCCGCCGAGGGATTTAGTCCAAATCATGATCGGTGATAATCTGCCAAACAAATAACACGCCGTCCCGTCTAATGAATTCGTCCAACGGATTGGCATTCCTAGATGCAATGAGCGGAACCTATTGACCGAACCGTATCTTCAGGAACATCGCCGAGCTCCATCCGCCACATATTGATATAGCAACATCTCGTATTACGTCATGCCTTTTGACCGTGATGTCATCCTTGCCATCTAACAGCAGACAAGATGCTTTGAGGCCTTCAACCATTGTAAGTACTCTGTTTCTTACATCTTCAAGTGTAGTACTCAAAGTTGGATCAAGCAACTTCATCCCAAAGCTATATCTCACCAAATCCTCAACTGAAATGTTAGCATCTTCTCGAAATAGAGAGCAAAGCAAGAAGCATGAACGTGCATCCACAGGTTCTAGAAGGTCATAGCTCAACTTCAAGGAAGGGAACAATTTTGGGTCGATATCTAAGATCTTGTTAAAATTAGAACTTTTCATTTGCTTGAGTGCATCTTTCCATGCATAACTCCCTTTACCTTTCAATGCCTTTGCAACAGCAAGTATAGCAACCGGCAAGCCTTCACATTCATCACACACCTCTTTTGCTTCAAAAGGCATTTCTTCGTGGGAATTGACAGAAATTTCTGCCGTCTTCAAAAATAGGGTTCGTGCTTCAATTCCTTCTTTTCTAACACTGGGATAAAAAACTCTTTGTTCCGTGCTTTTGGTGTCACCATGTGGAAAAGGTTCTTTCGGGATGTTACCAGAACTTCGCAACAACCCTCGTTGTTACCATGGTCCGTTGCAGTAGGAATTCCAATTTCCTCCAAGTCAAGTGGATTCCAAACGTCATCTTGTATGACTAGGTTTTTCTTCCCATTCTGCAGTCTAGTCAATAGTCTCTCTTCTCTTCCATGGTCATCCAGATTTAGTCCCAATTGTGCTGCAAGCTCTCCTTGAACATTTTTCTTATCTAGATTTCGGGAGACAACCGCAAATGCCACATCATCAAAAAGCCCATCTCGCTTCGCTTGATTGCGAACCTCTTTCACCATTCTCGTACACAAAGCGAGATGATGGTGCACAGCCTATCATGGAGGCAAAAATTACCTCGATCGAGAGGGCTTGATTGTGCGATTCCGATGGTAGGGTCTAATTGAACAGCATAAACACGATGGAGATCGATTACTGAAAGTGATTGGATCGATGACTATTGTGGCCGAACTAGGTTTAATGCAAATGGAGACAAATTGAGAGAGAGAGAGAGAGAGAGAGAGAGAGAGAGAGAGGAGATGGGACCATATTGGCGTGTTTTAAATATTGAAGGTATTTTTGTCTGGGAAAAAAAATATTTTGGCCTTATGGTTCAACAACTTAAAAAGTTGAAAGACCTCTACTAAAATTTATTTTGATGGCATCCTTCTCCTAAATGAAAAGTATTTTACTGTATTTATCACTAATTTTCCCTATAAAAAATTAATGCACGTTAATTAAGAGACATAGTGAAACCAATCGCACTGCGTGAACGAACTCGCTTTTTTGGTGGTTTTGTAATTTAACGTACAACTGTTGTGAATTCAAAACTTTTGGTGTTTTTTTACTGCAAGTGGACTAATCGATCAAAGAAATTGAAATAACCTCATAAAGGACAGCACTAAAGAAAAAAAGAGGCAGCTGTTTGGTATTTATTCATCTTTAATTGACCAATTTTTTCTTTTGGATTTTTATTTTTATTTTTTACTTTTTAGACTCCTCTTGTCAAGACAAATGTCCAATCTCAACTATTTGTACTTTGGAAATACAGGTGATAAGTCCTTCTTTGGTAAACAAACAAGGTTCCAAGCAACCTTATTTGAATGAGTATAGTGATTTGTACCGGTCCATATGAAATTCGTGAGCAACTTTTCAATGTGAAACACTGTAACTAAATACATTTTTTTTATGATCGGATATCCGACTTAACTTGCGCTCATTTCAATTAATTTTGGGATCCAGAATTGAACGATCGGACAAATACGCCAGTGACCTCAAGGTTTGGTATGTTTCACCTCCATGAAATTCAAATATGCGACTGTGAAACTTACTCCAGAAATGCATGCTTTTGCTTCCAAGCACTTGATATTTTGCAGTTCAAGCATCCAATCAATTATATAATAATTTCGGATGGATAACCGTCGACACGGTAATATTGATATTTGAATCCCAACATATATAATGACACACATTTAAATGAGTTCCATTCTGCCGGCCAGTAGGTAGCACAGTGGCCTCTTAGAAATATGGACACTCATAGGTGTAATTGAAAAAATAAACAAACAAATACACACCGAAGAAAACACAGAGCAACCAATACAGTTTTACAGGTCATATTGCCGTAATTACACACAAGAGCACACATTATTCGATATTTACAACCGAATGGATGATTCGGCACATTATTGGATGGAACCTTCTTTGATGATGAACTTCCACAAAGGTGAAGCAAACATGGCTGCAGTAGAGCAGAGTATTGAATCACCTACAGGCAAATATGGGCAACTACAATGATCAAGGTTTGTGCAGAGGAATGAACCGATAAAAACTATTTGTCAATATTGATACACGAACAGGCTGGTTCCAAATGATCTATTCATGCTGCATCCTTTAGAACTAGAAATATGTTATTGCTCATAAAAATGTATTTTAGATGATTAGCATGGAAATAATACTACTGCCATTTGGGATTAATGTCTATCTTGGATAAAAAATACTTTTAATTAAGATATTTAACCTATATTGTTCCATGTTCATTCTGTTTACAAAATACTTTTACCACGTCATGGCGTATGAGGTTCGTGTTCTAGTTCCTTAGCCGGGACTATTCATATTCTATAGGCAAAAGTACATAAACACCCCCTCAACTATCACTTTTTCTCATGGAGACCCTCTCACATTTAAAAGCGCCCATACAGTACCCCTCAACTACTGAAAAGGAAAAAAATGCTAACTCCGTTAATGGAATGAAGGAAATGACTAAGATACCCTTTTTTAATAAGGCAAAAGTACATAAACACCCCCTCAACTATCACTTTGTTCCACAGAGATCCCCTAACATTTATATTATACCCTTATTCTATCAATCATTCTAATTGTTTTTTGTTTTGTTTTATATAATTTCTTTTTTCCTTTACATTAATTATTTTAAAGAGAACCTTCTGTATATAACCATAAAAAATAGCGCGAAAACTGTGGAGCGACGGCAGCAGGTGCTGCGGTGGTTCTTTTACTGATAAGAAATGAGAAGGGAAGAAGACGAGGGAAAGGAGAGAGATGTGGGAGAAGAAAAGTCGAGGAGAATGGTGGTGGCAGCTGCTGCGTTACTTTTTTCATCTCTATTTTTTAACTTTTCTTCAGAGAGAGTGTGTGTGTATTGGAGGAGAGAAAAAAAAAAAGGTCACCGAAACCAGTGGTTAGTTGGTTAGGGTATAGAGAGACTATGATTGAGAAGGGGGAGGTGAATACAGTCCTTTTAAGTTTTAATCCAACCATTGATTTTAATGGTTGAGATGAAGTGTTTTTTTTTTAAAATTGTGTGGGTGGAACTGGCCCCTATATATATATATATATATATATATATATATATATATATATAAACCAAAGTTTTAGATATGTTTTCTGATTTTGGGTATTGATTGGAGGCTATTTGTAGAGGGAAGAAAGAGAAGGGTTAGGGTGAGCGTATGTATGTAATACAATAAGGGTATTTTTGTCCGATTTATGGATGAGGGGGTTCATCTCAAACGTTAGAGACGGAAGGGTGTCACTTAGGTAACGAAGATAAGTTGAGGGGGTCTGTATGGACGATTTTAAATGTGAGGGAATCTTCGTGAGAAAAAGTGATAGCTGAGGGCGTGTTTATGTACTTTTACCTATTCTATAACATGGCTTTTTTTTTTTTGAATCGTCAATTCATTCATCACAAGCCCATCGGGCAAACAGATTTCAGAATAGATACAGGAAAGAACTAAAGTAACCTAAACGTCGATCTCAGGCACCTACTGCCGAAGCAGGCCCCGCGATAACGCCGGTACGTAAGAACCAATCTCGGTCTAGGTAACAGAGGATCTGAAGAGATCCACAGCTCAAATCCTAAACAATTAAGCCTAACTGAAATCTGAAGGCAAAACAACAGTAATAAATCAACTAAAAGCTAACGGGTCTCAAGGACAAAACCCCAAAGGTCACCGGCCAGAACTTGAAGAGAATCGAACATCACCGGACCACAGCGCCCGAAGACCAGAAAACTTCCAGCCGAAACTGCTGAACCACCCAAATACACACCACCGGACCACCACCAAACCCAACAACACCACCGAACCCACCAGCCCAAAACAAACAGCCAGAGACACAAAAAACCACCAACATCGGACCAAACCTCAATAGCCGCCGAGTTATTCGCCCACCACCAACACCCACCAGATCTGGAACGACTAGATTGGTACAGAACCGGACGGGGGAAACCCGCCGGTAGAAAAGAAAAAAATGGAAAAAAAACAGAAGGAAAGCGAAAAACCCATGCACCAACCGCACACCTTATTACACTCGTTGTCGGACCAGGAGCAAAAGATCTGGAGACGATGGAAGAGAAACGGTCCAAAGGAGCCACCATTCGCCAGCGGAACTGGCCGGAGGAGCCCTTGCCGTCCCTAACGAACCGCCGCCCGAAACCTGGTGGTCATGGAGAGCACGACGAACATGGCTACTCAAACGTTTATAAGTATATATGCACACAAAAAAGAGATCAAACCATTTAGCGTAAAAGAGATCAAACCATTTAGCAATTTAGTCATCTTAATTCACTTATATATGTATGGACGGTCGTAATCAATAAAAGGATGCTTAAAAATGTTTAATTGTAGACTGAAATGGTGAAAGTATTTCGAATCAAATTGAAATTCAGAAGCGTAATGCATGCAGTCAAGTTCTATACAATGGTAGTGAAATTATGTAGGGAGAATTTTTCATAAGTTCACCATAACACTTTTCAAACCCATCTAGTCCACTTCTAAGTTTCATAACCCACTAAGTCCACTAATAATTTTAATGACAAAAATATCCCACCTAAGAAACAAGGGCCATGTTTGGCTAATACGAAAATATATTTTTTCCATTTTTTTTCGTTTTTGTTGCAATCAAGCCGCCGCCACCATCATTGCCGCCGCTACCACCGAAGTCGCCGCTGCCATCACGCCACATATAACGTTATATGCGTAACAAAAAACGTATTTTTTCATTTTTCTCGATTTTTTTATTGAACCCGCTACACTTAACATTTAACGTTATATATGTAACAAATTTCTCTTTTTGTTTTTCCCTATTTTTCTTGTATTGATTTTTTAACGTTATATGAGTGATAAAATTTTTCTAACATACAACATTATATGTGTGGCAAAATTTTTCTAACATGCAACATTTCTTTTAGATTTTTCCTGTTTTTAGTCTTTAACGTTATATGCTGGTTCATACAAAACATATAACATTTTATGTAAGTTTTTGAATATCTAAATATCGCGAAAAAAAAAACAGAACATATAATATTATATTTGAGCTTTTGCAATTCTAAATCTTACAAAAAAATAGAACAGAACATATATCATTATATGCGAGCTTTTGTAATTCTAAATCTCACGAAAAAACAGAATATATAACATTATATCTGAGCTTCTGTAGCTCTAAGTTTCACAAAACATGGCATATAAAATTATATGCTCTCAAAATAACATCATATATTTCCAACAATATTATATATCTCAAAAAATAACATTATATGTTCATATATCATATCACCATTATCCTTGTTTTAGTTGCACCTTGAATCCCAAGTTGAATGTTGATGAGGCAACAAGGGGTTGAGCTTCATATTTTCACCGTTTCTTAATCAAAATCTTCATCGAATCCTTCAAAATTTGTGTTTTTCTGCCTCCAAATAGCATTTCCATAAGCTCTAGCTATATCTACATATATACATATTCAAAACAATATAAACAACATTAATATATTTCAAAAACGAGATATAATATTATATGTCTAACCCTAGGAAAAACACATATTACACATGATAGAAGTTCACATATAACGTTATATGCTCCGTTGTCCATTACTTATTGAATTGGTCTGCACATATAATCATATATATCAATTTGTGTTCTTGCCTTATGTTTGGTAATACATTAACAAAAGTACACATATAATCTTATATGTCCCAATCCGTTTTTATCAAAAAGAAAGATAAATCTAAGACATATAACCATGGACTATACAAGAATCTTCAATAGATCAGCAAAAGAAATCCTTCAGGGGAGAAAACACTCGATCAATTGAAAAAAATAAATAAATAACCACTGGATCCAAACAGTTGGAAACATGGACTTATTATTGGGGTGTATCATGTATCTCTTGTTAACCATTAGCTTCAAGCCCGCTGTTCAATTCGAAGACGAAGCGAACCACGGTCAAAGCTTCCGTCGGGGCCGGCTCTGCTACCGGTCATCGGCAACCTTCTAAATCTGGGTGACAAGCCCCACAAGTCCACGGCCAAGCTAGCCAAAACTTACAGTCGCTGTCCACGACTTTTCTCCATATGTTGCTGGAAGCCCAATGAAAATAGAAACTGATGCAATAGTTAGCACAGATTCAATGGCTGAATACATACTACGACCACAAATAAGCATATTCATATATCTCACATGAGGAATAAATAAAATCTTCGTTGACGATGGGAAATTAAATGAGTACTTAGGGCGGTAGTTGTGGCGGCGATGGAGGACTGGAACTCGGTCACGACGCCGACGAGGGGCGGTGCTGACAAGGAGGATGGGCGCACCGGCAGCAAGTAGGTGAGGGGGAGTGCACCGACAGCGGCGGCAAGTAATCAAGGAGGGAGAGAGAGAGGAGGCTGTGCTCCAGATTTGTTTATGGTCTAGGGTTTCTCTCTATATGACAGCTTATATAGGAGAGTATTTTTGTATTGATTTAATTTCTTATTTAAAAGAAGTGGACTTAAGGTCTTACTAAATTGTATTAGTGGACTAGAGGGGTTATAAACATTAGAAGTGGACTAACTTGGTTACAAGTTCTTTATAATGGACCCTAGACCAATTTTTTAAATTATGTAACATGAAAATGGCCTAAACAGTGAAGTGACTTATGTGACCCTATAGTACATAAGCGAACGATTAGCTTTTTATGTCATCATAAAAAAGTACGTTCAATTCCGTTGCTATTTCAGTTTGATGTTCTACAAAATACGGGAAGTGCTTTCCGATTCTATTATATATTTAAAATTACAAAAGTGGATTACTGGTGTGCATTATAAAGTAAGTCAACCGATATATAATCAAACCACACCGAGCCTTTAAGACCCAATTAAATAAGATCCAATCTAAGAAGTATGGACACTTCTACCGAAACGTGTCGGATATGCCTAGATACTTGCCCAATTATTTTATTACTATATCTTTTACTCATACATATTGCATGTGGATACTCTTATGACATGTTGGTGACACTCTTGGAACAAGCTAAGGAGAGTGAAAATTTCCATTGATGTATATTTCGTATAGACTTGTATGCGGGCCATTAGTTTGTATCTTCATAGCATTGTTCTTAATTTGATAGAAAAAATGTTTTTGACATTTATATCACAACATACCTCTAGAATACGAATACATGCATTTTCCATTCGATGAGTCCCCAATGTGTCTGCGTCCTAATTTTTGAAGAAATAACGTCTCCGTATATCCCGTCATATCATGTCAGTATCCAGTATTTGTATATTTGCTCCTTAGAATCCGAAATATGATGGAAATAATTATAATATTGAAAAGGTAATTAAGATGTCTTGCATAACTATTGTGAAAATCAAAGACGTACCTCTTTATTCACAAGGGACATTTTCCCGCTTTTGTAGTCTCAGAAGGGGGTCTCCAAAAGGGGGCAGTTGCTTATGACTCTATATGCGAGGATGGCAATTTGCTCCCAGAGCAAAAGCTTTTAAGACGTGGTAAATCATTCGTTCCCGGTCACCACCAATCTCAAAATTCTGTAACGATCTTTGAGTTTGAGCCCCCCCCCCCCAATCTGAAAAATTTAGGTAGGGTAGGAAAAACAAGCACTCAGTCCAAAATTTTGAAGTATCACCTGAGTTGGCACTTAGTTACCAAATACAATGGCAGTAAGGCGACTACTTTTTAGTCAAAATATGAAATCCAAATATTACGTGAACAAAAAAACAGCTACAAAAGTAAGCAATGAGCGGCAGTTGAAGGTAGTAAATGAGAAAGAAAGAAAGTAACCAACTTATCAGAAGGAACACTGATCGGTCCAAACGTGTCTCTTTCTTCCCTGAAAGAAGTTGAAAACGATCTCCAGCACGCACTGAAGCGCAACAAGGACCTGGTCGTCGATCTGCCCGAGAGGCCACGAGATGCAATGAAGACCGCCATGCCTTTTGCTATCTCTCAAATCTAGTCCTGCGACAAACGCCTTGTGAAAAAGTGCTGTCGACGAGCTCCAACGGATCGAGAGGTTTAGGTCAAAGATTTTGAGTAGTTTCAGTTGAGCGGCTAACGGTGGCGGCTCTCTCAGGAACTTCCCTAACATGGAAGGAAAATTATATGACACGAGTGCACCACTCTTGTCACGATTTCTTTTATTGTTGGATTGCCCATACTTTTTGTTGGGAAAAATTAAATTATGTTGGCTTTCGAATCTACCCCACCCCAAACTTTTTTACTGTACTAGCTGTATTTATCTCTTCAAAAGAAAACTTTTCACTTCAAATCTCTAATTGAACTATAAATTGATCTTTAGGCTGAATCATATTTAGTTGCTTCAGACTAGAGATTGACAAATGGGCGGAATTAGATCAAATTAGGTAAGTTGTATGTGGGTTAGGTCTTTAATGGGTTATTGATCCATTTAAAACTTATTAGTTATGAGCTCAATTATTTACACGAGCACATACACTAGACTTCGGTCATTCTGGTCCTTGAATTTGTACGAGTTCCTCAAATCTTTGTAATTGTCTCTTGTTACATAGACTTCAGTCATTCTGGTCCTCGAATAAGTTCCCCAAGAGTTTATTCAATTCCAACTTAGGAAAATCCAAAGAGCATGTGCCACCCGTTTCAAAGGAACGCTTGATCAAAATCGGGCCTGCAGAATTAATGGTCACTCGATCTGCTCGGGTCAGATGACAGATTAGCGTGAAACCTGACCAGATCCGGCTCGAGCTCACCCATGGCACTAGCGGGAGTTCAATTCACGGTAAGAAGAAGTTGAGGGCCGGGTGTTTTGGCAATACACAAGGATGAATCCTTAGAGGAAATTAAATTAGGGGAGCGTGTCCTTGTTGCTTAACAAGGACTTAAACACAAACCGGCCCGTAAAAGCCCCTTGTTAAAATACAAGACAAGCTAGCCTTAGAACATCTGTAACGATCCGGATTTTCGAACCAATTTTTTTTAATATAAATTTATATTGTTAAATTCTTAATTCAATAATTAATTAAATTGGATAATTAAAATATATTATTACGTGTACAATTGATATTATTTACATTATTGTATAAGATATATATTTATACTTTAGATATAGAGGGTATCAGGGATTCATATTCATCTCTCACATTTCCTATCTAAACCCTAACTAGAACTCTATTCAAACCAAGTCTCCACTTCCCTATCAAACTCTATCACTTTCATCTTTATCCTTCAAACTACACGTGTCCACATACATTCTCACCTTATACATAAACGCGTCCACGTACATTCTCACCCTACACATACACAAGTCCACATACATTAGAATAAAAGAAAACCCCACCAAATGTAGCACTTGTCCCCTATCCCTCGTATCATTATCAGTATCCTTCTCCTTTACTCTCCTTTTCCATTCCACCACTTGCACACTTATCCTCTCACCTTCTCACTACCTTATTCTCTCTCATTATACATACCCACATAAATCTGATAATTGAACATCCGTATATTATTTCACTCCCAATTCTATTGTTGAGTCTAGAATAGAGAGAGAGAGAGACACAGATTTTTACATAACACCACTCCGTACATTATATTCAGGTTCCCAATCAATTACTACATCACCAAGCATCCACAAACCACCTTCCAATCATTCGAGTCAGCCTCGAGTCCTCCGCCGCCGCCGCCGTCTTTTTCATTTTACCGAAATTGTCCGCAAACTAGCATCCGCTTTTTCGGCTAGATTTAAGGTAGATTAATCTCTATCCTATTCTCTCCTAAATATATTTAATCCCTATATATTGATTTTAATGAGTTCTTATGAAGGAAATCGTACCCGTGCGTCGAAACCATGAAATCTGAAAATCCTCTATTTTCCAACGAGTTATTGTTCATAGACGTTAGAACTTTTTAAATTTATACTAATATTACACTATGCCCCTTCATGTTGCACTCATGTATGAATCTGACCTTACTTATTATTATTATTATTATTATTATTATTATTTTCTTCATTTCGTTTTATATTACTAGTGGGTTAACTTGTATTGTATAGAACTGTAAGTCAAACATATTGCATAATTATTTGCTCTCTGTTAAGACTAACGTTTACAGTAGTTGGGAATGTTAATAGCTATACTTGTTGTAGGTAAAGTAATGGATATACATTAATAATTATGTAAAGTGATAAAAATAAGAGTTAGGTTTTATGTATAATAAAAGAAAAGAAAGAAGTATAAACTTATAAAAAGAAATAATAGAAACGAAAGATTTACACTAACATAACATCAGGAGACCGTTGTATTTTTATACGATAATCGGTTATATATATATATATATATATATATATATTTTTAAAGAGTATCAATTGAATATTAGAGTTTTACAAATGTAAATTAATTAATTGCACCTTTAGATTTTGATACCGTAAGTTGCCGTAGTGGATCAACTTTATGATTCAATAATTGTACTTTAGTTCTTAAGAAATTATCCCAGTACGTTATTAAAGCTGAGCCTACGAAATTGTTAATGACACCTTTGAAATTAATAAAAACTATAATTAATTTACTTGTTCAACAAACCTTAAGGGCATCGGCTCAATCATAAAATATTATGTGTTTACTTACTCGCACAATATTATTTGATATGTGCTTTTATCTCATTGAAATGTATCATGCTATGAAGTGAGCAGTTATTGATTGTATCATGTTCGACGTGCTAGAATGGACTTAGGTTCACTGGGGTGGTTACGAGTAGAGAATCATGTAGACGATGTTAAGTAAATGGAAAATGATAAAGTGTTGAAAGTGTGAGTATTGTGTGGATTGAGCCATGGCGATGGCAAGGGTAACCTATGGGGCCCTGTGTTGAAATGGGTGACCTGCGGGGCCCAGTGATGAGATATGTTGTGACGCTAATGTATGATACGTCATGGAAAGTTTCTCTTCGAGGAAGAGAATGGTTCATGAGACGGTTATAGTTAGTGAGACGCTAACGTACGATACGTCATGGGAAGTTTCTCGAGGAAGAGAATGGGTCCCATGAGACGATTGTAATTAGTGAGACGTTAATGTATGATACTTCATGAGAAGTTTCTCTTGGGAAAGAGAATGGGTCCCATGAGACGGTTATAGTTAGCGTGGGGTAGTGGATGTCCGACCCTAATGTACGATACGTCATGGGATGACTCAATCCTCCTGTTATGGTCTTAAGTGAGAACATACTCGGTACATAACTTAGATGCGCTCACCTAGGACCCTGGTGCAGGATAAACAAAAGGAAGGGAGGACCCATGAGACGGTTGTAGTTAGTGGATGTGGGAGGAAAAGATCTCGTGGAGATGATCCTTAGATTTCATGTAAGATGATGGATAGTAAAGAAAAAGATTATGTGCTATAATTCTGTACCTCTCGTGTATTATCAATCGTGATATTATTGTTATTGTTGAATGCTAATTGTAGAGTAAGGGGTTGGTAGGATTGAGATTATTCTACTGGGTGAATTATCACTCACGGATACGTTTGTATCCTGGTAAATCGGTTGCTTCGGCGATCAATTTGCCAGAGGGTGCAGGGTTCAATGGTGGAGCTATTTGACACAAAAGAAATATCAAGGGCAGAGACCGAGAATGCTTGGGATCTTTATCAAGACTAGAGTCGCTCTGAAGATATTTAAATAAAATGTTAGATTCATTTTTGTATTTTTTTTTATGTAGATTTTGTATAACGATAAACAGGGGCCTAATAGTTTATAAAATTCAGTGTATTTTTAGTATAATACTTCTGCAATTCCTTAGAAAATCGGGGCGTTACAACATCTGCGGTCCTTACTCTTTTTCTCACTTAAACTTAAATTAAATTTGATTAAAACACCCCTAAAATCAACCCCACCCCTTATCTATCTATACTACTAGGTTTTTAGCAACGTGCGTTGCACGCTTGATCATGCTCGCTAGTCTAATAATAATATTTATTTAGTGTTTATTGTTCAATTTAAAGAAGGGTTAATTACGGGGTTTTTTGTTGTTGTTAAGGCTTGTTTGTTTGGTAGATGATCATTTTATATTTTAGTAATGGCTAGTTTGGTTAGCTATGGTTTCGGCCAAAACTGTTGTTGCTAGGGGCAAGGCGACATGCTTTGCACGTCTAAGGCGTACCCTTGTTTTTTAAGGCTGGTATGGTCATTGGCAAATGGATATTCAATAAACGTTAGAAGCTACAGTAAGTTGCAAAAATTTGATTTTTTGAAGACCAAGTTTGTAATCCAATGTGTACACCCTGTTGTTGGGTGTTTCGGTGTATACATCAAGCAAAATTCTTCCAGTTATTCAAGGTCATGTTCACACTTGGCATGAAAGATGGGTCTTTTTCACTTTTTTGTTAACAGAAATCTTTTCAGTAACACATTGTTCATTTGTACACCATTTGCATTGTCTTAAGCTCGTTGTTTTATACAGTCCGAAGGAATTTGTCTTTTGGGTATCATTTGGTCAAGCAACCAACCATAAAAATTAGGCAACTTAATAATAGCACTTATGCAGTAACAATGAGTTAAATATGATAAGAATGCATTAAACAGCTATGACAACTCGGCCATGTATGGAAAATAAGTGTCTTCAACTCAGTCATAGATCTAGATCAAGCAAAATTCATGTTTTAGAAGGAAAATGACAGAAAGCTCCTTGTATCATTATTCTCTACCAAGGAAATTTTCCTGGCTCTGGGGCACGCACAGCAGGGATAGGAGATCAATTTCCAAAACAAGTTCATTGATTGTTCAACAAAACCATCTTAGTAATATATACATGAGACATGTTTCTTAGAATTCAGACCTATATTAATAGTTTTTAGCAGTTACATCCTAAAACCAGTAGTACATTTTCTCTTACCCATTTGAACCAAGCAGCAAAAGGTGAATATCATTTGGATTCTCAATAGCAACAAAGACCAGATTTGAGTTTTGTAAGTTTGAGCTATTCTGTAAAACTTCCATGCCAATAGGCTGAAGACGGCCATTTTGTGTAGGAGCTTTCCATTTGAAATTATTCCAATAGGCTGAAGACGACCATTTTGTGTAGGAGCTTTCCATTTGAAATTATTCATGTGGACAATAATTTCATTAATGGGCTGATCATGGAAGAAAGCTTTGAAATGTTGAGCAAAGACCTGTGATATAGTTCTCATTAAGTTATCTATCAAATTACCAAGTAAACTAACATATTTGACTTAGTTAATGTCAATTAGGAGAAAACCTGATTGAATGACATTTGCTATGAGCAAACATATGCAAATTGTAGAGGATAAGCATTGGCTAGAAGAACAAAAGGTAGCCATGCTGTTTTGATTGCAGCTAATTTATGTAACATAAAACAATCTTTAGTTTAGTATAAATTCATATGCTTTCATTAATTAATACAAACTATTTAAAACCAAAACATGATACCACTATCTTCAAACTTTAAAAAATCAAATAGACAAAGAACATGACACCACTATTCTCAAACTTTAAAAAAGTATTCAAGTGAAGCAATGAAAATGACATGAAAAATTTTAATGGTTTGTTTAGAACAAAATCGACATTGGCAAAACTGCTTACAACAAAAGTTGGAACTGGGAAAAAAAACCAAAGCATGAAAAAAACTAACATCACTGTGGAGAAAAAGCAACAGATCGACTATACAAAAGTTAATTTTCTCTTCTTGGATCACAAGCACTGTATTCTATGGTTGTATATCTTTGCTTGAGAAAAGATCATTCACCATCTTACCCACGTAACCAACGACGATGTAACTTCTTTCTATTCCTCTCATTTTCTCTTTAGTTTCAAAAATTTTCCTACGGCTAAATATCCTGTAGAGTGAAAAGACTGTAGAGTGAAAAGACTCTATAACTGGAAGCCCCGGAGGTGATCTCGTTCTCAACCTGTGATGAGACTGTTGTATCGAACGCTGTATCATCCATTGTCAACTTGGAGACTTCACCAATCAGGGAACTTTTATCTTCTCCATTAATAGAAGCAGCAGTAGAAGGGGATAGTGATGGTGATGATTCGGACCCTTCAACTGGTGTTGAAGGCTCCAATACATTATGCTGGCTGTAAGTGTTAGGATCATTTTTTTATTTACCTGCCATTACGTTACGAGAATGTCAGTCAATGCAACATCAATTTGCCCTGTAATATACTAATATCCATGTCTTGATTTCCTTGACATCAAACCTTTTCAGAAGGAAAATGCATAATTCTGAAGCAAATATGATCGAGGGGACTCAAACGAGTAATCCATTATTCAGTATGTCCCAATTGCTTATTGATCCTTTTCTGGAAGATAAAGTTGACCTAGGTTATACTTTGTTTATGGGAGGGGTCTAATGCTTAAGTAACTCCAAGTTAAAGCGTTAGAGCTTTTATGAAACAATGTGGACCAATTTAATCTCATTGAACATGGTAACTTATCTAAAAGCAACAATGTTTAGCATCAAAACATGCAATTGCTGGACGCACAAAATGGGAAAACTCTTCACAATTCCAGTCTCACCTCCATGATGTCCTCGGGCAACAAGAAAATGGAACATTCAAGCTTTCGGGCAACATTGATTATGCATGTGGCATTCAATTTCTTCTCCTCATCTACCACAACAACAAGGAAAAAGTCATTTAGTCACTCCGAGTCACTTTTCACCGAACACAAAACATTTCACACAAACTCTGCAGAATGCATAGAACTTTCACCCTTGGTTACAAGGTTCCAATTGACAACCCTTGGCCCAACAGCGCTAAGAAGTTCAAGAAAGAATAATCCATTTGAAAGGTTCTTATCCTGAATAAGAGTCCACAAACATAACCAGTCAACCATAATCTATATACTAAGAAATTGATTAAAAAGAAAAAGGAATGCCAAACTTACTAACCTTAAAACTATCCATGTGAGAAGTTCTTCCCGTTATCTTCACTTTTTTGTTGGCCTAGTTCAGAATATCAGCATCAGTAAACTCCTTCCCTTGACAGCGGGACCTCAAGTTCTTGAGAAGTTGAAGTATATTAAACCACATCAACTGCCACACAAAAGCTGAATACAAAGGTACAGGGACATTAAATTTCTAGCAATAATAAATTTCACTTGCAAGTTTACTACAGACAACAGCAGATTGGGAACACAAGGGCCTGAAGAACTAATGTAGACAAACTCACTTTCATGGTATGAAACATGTATGGTGCAATGGAAATTGACAACCTAACTTAACAGGAAAATACTTATGGAAAAATATAACTACACTGCCTCTTTGTTGTAATTGGGCACTTACTCCTCGATTAAATAGTTCATTCATTTTGCTATACATTTCCCTTATTGTTTAATTTTTGGGTCATTTGGGTTGTTTAAGTATAAGTTCGCAGGCTTGAAGATGGATTTACAACAAACACAACTGAAATTGTCTCCATTTTTCTCATTTCCTGGCATCTGTGATTGAAATAACTAATATATCTACTATATTTTATAGACAGTAAACCACGTTCCTAAAGAAACCCAAAAAAATATCACGATCTGAGATCAGTTATTCAATCAACCAACTAAGATGGTAAGTTAACATTTTGACAGACACATCACATTAAATAATTTTCCAAATGGAATGGACCCACACCTGGCCCTGTTAAAACAGTAAAAGAACTACACCAGTCAGGCGTCCAACATATGAAAGCTTAACTTGCATATATACGGAAAATATGCGTCAAACATGTACTCACACGTATTTACAATATAAACAAGCTCCAAAACTAAGCACATAACCAAAAGAGTCAAAAAGTTAGACTACTATATCCATAACTCCTGTCTAGACTCTGCAGTAGACCCACGTGCCGTCACGCACCTCAAAAGAAGATACTATGGGGGTGTGAGCTATCAACATGCTCAGTGAATGCTCTTATCCATAATAAAAGAAGCAATATGATAAGTGCTTTAAAATGAATTGAATAACAACATTCAGCTCGACTAACAACATTCAGCTTGACAAATATCCACTTCGTTTATACACCGATAGATTATAGGCCCTCAACCATGGCTATAACGTCACAGACACAATACTCGTAATGCCACTATGGCAATATTCATATAAACACGCCCCTATGGCAATAAACTTGACGCCACTACAGCAATATTATCCACGCCACTAAGGCAATCTCATTTGCGCCACTGAGGCTATATTACTCACACCACTAAGGCTACATTCATATTCTCACTTAGGATAAATAAAGAAATGTCGGCTCCAGCCAAGCAATAACAATTTTAACATGAAACATAACTTTACACACTATCTCATCTTCTGCTATTAAATATAAGCACACCCGCCTCGAAGTCCAGAAAAAAGGTACCGACACAAGCTCACTCCCTACGTGGAGTCGCGGTGCTCATCGCCGCCTCCAAACCTGACGTGTAACACATAAATCAACACATGTGAATATTATTATCAAGGAGTGCAACCATTACTCTAGCATCATATTCCTTCCAAACTGACCCCAAGATAACATTCAGCACATCAAAGAGCAGAAGAATAGGCCAATCGCATGACCAGAAAGTCACCAGTTTAGACAAATTACAACCTAAGCATAACAATATACTTTTGTACACTTGACCACACATGATAAAATTTTTATTTGGCAGCCAAGAGAGAACCACGTTCTCTGTTCCATACACCAAACCCAATTCCCTTCTTCTCTGAACGATTTCTTGGTCTGATTTTAAAAAATCAGCACAGCAATCCAATAGCACATCACCTAATTAGACAAATTCAACATCTAACTCTTATTTTCAGCAACTATAAACCCAGTTCAGCACTTGGGCAATTATTTTTAGCATTTCGGCTCACATCCTAGCAGATTACAAAGGAATACAGCGCTTAACATTCATTTACAGCGGTTACAGAGATAATATTCAAGCATTTAGCACATAATTCATTATCAACTCACTCTTCAATGATTAAAAAAAATAGACAAAATACAAAATCAGTAGAATTTCTCAACCAAAATAAAACCTAGAGAAACAAAAATCAAAAAAAATAAGCAAAGGATCCTACAGAAACCACACTTTGTTGGTTGCCAAAAAAAATAACCCACAAAAACAATCCACTCATCCAAACACCACAGACAACTGTAGACCGGAAAACCAACAAAAGACATGCAAAAATAAACGAAACCCACAAACACACAAGCTCATCCACACGATCTATCTTTAACACACAAACAACCACGAACAAAACTCATATTCAAGGACCTGTATGCAAGAACAAAGGCTTACCTCCAGACGAAACAACGGTGAAAGCGTATGACTCTTTTGCAAATTTATCCGATAGATCGGCGATGTATTTCGCCAGAGCTTCATCCGAATCAAAGACCTGTACCTTCCTTCGAATCGAACTCTTCAGCTTACTATTTCGCATTTTCTTCTTTCTCTAAAAAGCTCCTCTTTTTTGAGTTTCTAGGGTTTTCAGTGGTAAGAGAGGAGGGCGAAGGGATGAAGGAGGCGTTTAGATCGCAGAGAGGGAGAGAGAGAGAGAACGCTGGTCATCTTCTTCGTTCCTAAATTTGGAGAGAGACAGAAAGAGAGAGAGAGAGTGGCTAGGTCTGCAGACGTGAGAAAGTAAAGTAAAGATACAGTACGTTTGCAGAATATGCGTGAACTGTCAGAGGTGGGAAGATAAAAAGACGGAAATGTCAATACCGGACGGATAAAGACAAAATAGCGTACCTTTTTTAGGGACACAAACGGAATAGTGGGAAAGTCCGAAAACCCATATTAGTAATTTGGAAATTGGCAAAACAGTACCAGAGGCCCACCACAATAGAGGTGAAAAGACTCAAATACCCCCGAACTTTACACTACAACCCCTGCCACTGAGGGATCCAATTGGAAAAATTAGCCAATTATGGGTCCGGCACAATTTCAAGAACAATAATTCTAAGACCACAAACACATATCCACCCAAATACACACTCACACTCACATGAATGGTGGGTCCCACACACACCTGAGGTGTGTGTGGGACCCACCACTCATGTAAGTGTAGGTGTGTATTTGGGTGTGTATGTGTTTGTGGTGCTAGCAAGACTCTTTGAAGAAACAAGGCTCTTTTACCCCGGTCTTTGATATAGAGTATAGCAGGAGAACGCTTCGCGAGGAAGTCTGTGGATGCAACAAGTGGTACAAATTGATTGGCCAATACAATTGTTATAAATTGAGGCATGATTGGGGAAGGAATTATATGTAGTACTCCCTCCGTCCCAAATTCATTGTCTTTTTTGGATATTCGTGCAGTTTTCAATCGCTTATATCTTTCAATGTGAATCTCCAAAAATATGCAATATGGATCTTATTTGATAGATTTCAATTTGTTCTATAATACAAAGATGTCAAAATCATGAAAAAATATTATAGATTGAAAGATATAAGCAAAAGACAAAAAAGTGAAAAAGGAATAATGGACAATGAAAATGGGACGGAGGGAGTATATCATACCTATTAGAAACGTCTCCCGTGGAAAGCTAAAAATC
>BPLS01021501.1:0-12627 GCA_019656275.1 Rhododendron kiyosumense | reverse complement strand
TTGATAACGCATGTGTGTTTGTGTGAGTTGTGGGCTTTGAATTGAGGGTCCTGCAACGCATGGTGTGGTAATGCGGAGACTCTAGAGGGCCCGCAACGCAAGGTGTGGTAATGCGGAAACCCAGGTGAAGAGAATTCACTGTAACGTAAGGTGTGGTAATATAGTTGATTGTCTCGTATGATAAAAGAAGTTATGATTGATTATAGAAGTTCTTGTTGTTGGTTGGGCTGTGTATTGCTAGAGATCGTAAATGTTGAAAAGGGGAAATAAACGAATGATTCCATCAAAGTTTTGAAAAGGAAGAAATCTGATTTTGGAAAAAGGACTTTTCTGAAAATCCCTCTGGTATTCCTGAGCAAATTAACGGTTCCGGTATTTGGGCACAAATCAACGGATTCCAGTATTCAAGCGAATCAACGGAGTTTGACCCATAAAGGTCGAGAGTTTTCTCAAAATTATTTTGGAAATCAAAAAGGAATGTTTTCTTTTATGAAAAGAGGTTTGATGGTAATTGGTAAGAAATGAGGAAGTTAATGGTGGCATTCATTTGAGGAGTCTTATAATGGTTTGAAATACCGCCATGGGTTATTTAGATTTATGTGTATTTAACAGTACCCCTAGTTTGATGTACGGATGTTAGGGATATTCTTTAAGATGTATAGAATTCCATGGTCATAGTCCGTCGATTCATTGTGATGCCCCTTTGTATCATTTGTCTGCTTCCTAGAAATCATTTACTTTTATAGCATGTTTCATTACATTTACATATAGCTTGAGTAAAGATTTTCCTACTGGGCTAGTGTAGCTCAACCTAATCTTTCTTTTCAGGTTCAAATACCGGACATTAGCTTGCATGCTCTGTGTGCTTGGATGCGAAGACTTTTGGTAACTAACTACTTTAGTTACTTGAACATCTTTGTAATTAACTCTCTTTTGATAAAGATGGGTTTGTAACTATTTACTATAAAATTCCTTTTGATTAAACAATTTGTAACATGGCAACTTGTTAGTACTACATTTACGTACATTTGGGGTTGGAGTGCCTAAGTTGTATAAATGTTAAACTCGGGGACTTGATTTGCAAATCGAACATATGAGAACTCTCCTTTGGGTACTACTAATGTTATGCGAGGATCTTTTATCAAATTGGATTATCTATTTATGTTGAAAATCAAGGGCATGACACTTTGAGACTTGATCAAAGCCTTGGAAGCTTGGATTGAGTGATTTGAAAGCGGGCTTGAATGTAAACAATGGAGGCTTGAGTTTGAAAAGGGTTTATGTGATGCTTGAGACTTTTAGAGAATATTTGGAGTTGAAATGGGATATTTCCTTTCAAAATACAAAGTATTTCAGAATTTTCTTCAAGTGTATATGAAGAAGCCCAAAATATAAGTATTCTAAAGAGAGAATGTAGTTCCAAACTTGAGAGAGAGTTTCAAGGATGAGGGGAGATGTAATGTGTATTATAGTGTATGTATGTGAATGTGTTGAAATGACTCTAGGCACCTCTATTTATAGAAAAAAAATGGAGGAGGAGCATTTATGCTGGCTTAGAGTAGGTTGCATGCTTAGTAGGGTCATAATTAGATTCTTGCAGCATTCAATGTTGTCAGAAACAGAAAAAGATTCCTAGCGCCGGAGAGCTGGTGTCCAGCGTTAGGGAGTCTGTTGGACTTTTTTGTGCTAGGCAGTTGATGCTTTGTGCTGGGCACTTGATGCTTTGTGCTGGGCACTTGATGCCTTATGCTGGGCGATTGATGGGTTCAGGTTTTGGGATGCTCAAAAGTCTTTGATCAAGCCTTCAAATTTTATGGTTCTGTCTCGTATCATCATTGGAGATCTAAGGTAGTTCGGGGAGTTTCAAATTGAGGTGTCTACGGAACTAAAAAAGGAGAGTGATTTTGCCACTCTCCTTTATGTTAATGCCACTCCCCTTTAGTGTCTTTATTAGATGCCACTCCCCTTAGTGTCTTTATTAGATGATTTGTTTTGTGAGAGAAGGTGAGTGACATTAACTAAAATGGGAGTGACAAAATCAATTCCCCTAAAAATTAAGTAACAAAGTTGGGAGAATTTTTCATAAGTCCACTGTAGCAATTTTGAAACCCACTAAGTCCACTTCCCAATTCTAAAACCTCCTAAGTCCACTAATCTATTAATAAAGATATAATAACCATGTTAGGACTAATATACCCCTTTTTTTTAAAAAGGTGTTGCCCGGTTTTTCAACAATTTAAAAAACAACATTTTGAAATGCCTGAAATTTCTCTCCATTCCTAAAAACTCTCCCCACGTTCAGTATAAATCCCATTCCCCCTCCCCCCCCCCCTTCCCCCCCTTTTCAGAAAACGATAAACACCACAAGCGGCCGTCCATTTCTTCGTCGGACTTCTGTTCAACATCGTTTGCCATCATTCGACTTCGTTCTGCGCCATAGTTTAGACGGCATTCGTCGGCCTTCTCCGATCGTCGCCGTTCTTCGCCCAGTATCAGTCAGTCGCCCGTTCTTCGACCGTTCGGTTGCCAGTTGCAGATCTTCGACCGTTCAAAGTCGGGTCCTAGTTGTTCGACATCGTTTACCAGGTATGTTTGTCTTAATCTATATGGTTATATGAATGGGTTGCAAAAGTTAGGGTTAGGTTTGTTTAGGGTTCTGATCGGTCTATTATTGGTTAAATTAAGTTAGGATTTTGATTGATATGTGGTTATATCAATCCTTGATCCGTTAGGGTATGGTTGAATGGACATTTGTGATTTATTGCATGTATATATGGTTATATATTTATTTGCTAGGTTGGTGTTTGGAAAAGATATTGGTAAAGTTATGTTTTTGATTGTGTAACAGACATGGGCATGTCAGGTTAGGGTTTTATATACGAAAATTGGGTTATATGTTGCAAATGTGAACTGTATGTTAATTTGTGGATTATCATCCATTGGTAATTTTATGGATATATGGTTATATATTGTTATATATGATGTAGTTTGTTTACGTTATTATAAAATCCCAAATAAGATAACATGTAACATTTGCTGTGAGAATATTTATGGTTATATAAAGGATGGTTCTGATTGTACATGATTTGTAAACTCGATTGTACGGGATCATTATATACTAGTTTCGTTGTAAACTGTGTGAATAGATGTTCTGTGTGGCCTGATATGTTAATAGGGTTCATCTGTTAATTATTGGTTAAGTTAATATAGGGTTTTGTTCGCGAGTATGTGAGGTTATATAAATTTTTAACAATTAGATTTGGTATTTTAATGCTGGTATATAAGGTTATATGCATACAATTGATTTTGACCATGCATGTTGGATCATAAAAATGTTATATCAGTAGCTTGATTCCTGTATGTTTCCATGGGTTTAATATCCCTTCTTTCATTGTGTGTCCAGCAATGACGACAGATAAAGGAACAGGGAAAGAGTTGGTACCTGTGTCATACGCAATAGATGTCGAGCCATTATCAATGATTGACCCCCCAAAAGAGATGAGGCCGAAGAAAACACCAAGGAAACGCACAGGAAACCCTGATGCAATAATTATTGAAGACAGTTCACATAAGTCTGAGGTGGTGAAGTCTTCCTCCCCCCCCCCCCCCCCCGGAAAAAGGTGTCCCCAATGAAACAAAAAGGATCACAAGAATCAAAGAGGAAAAAGCAAAAGTCTGAATGGTTTATGAGAGAAAGAGGAAAAGGCCAAATGTCGTAAATGAGGAAGTTATAAATCTAAACACCCCAACAAAAAGAGTCACACGGTCTGCTGAGGCTTTGAAGAAAATGGAAAGGGGTAAGGACAGCGAAGAAAGGGAGGACAAAGGGGTTAAAGCCAAAAAAGGGAAACAAGTATCCCGGAGTGGAAGTTTGAAAAGAAAAACAAAAGTGAAGCAAAAGGTAAAGAGGGGTGAAGAAGAAGAAGATGAATGGGATGAAGACGAGGAAGATGAGGATGAGGAAGATGAAGGAGAAATTAAAAGGGAGAAAACCGGGAAGAAGAGAAAAGCAAAAAAGGGCAAAAAAAGTCCAACCAAAACAAACAAAATTGGAACTCAGAAGGGCCATTCAGTACAGGTAACAACACGTCCAAATATGTGTTTGAATTTCAATGATATAACGTTATATATATCATACTGACATGTGCAAGGATATGTATGTTGTCAGAACCTATAATATATATGGTTATATATGACTTTCTGTTTCATTTAAATCGTAATGCACCATTATATAAATGTTATATGTTATATATTAACATTGATATAATGTTATATACTACATACTGACTAGTTAAAAGTTATATATGTTGTTATAGACTGTCATATATATGGTTATCTATGATAGTCTGTATCATTTTAACTATATTTGCAACACCCCACAAATATTATATGTTCCATATTAACTTAAATATAATGTTATATTTAATCTAATGGCTATTGAAAGGTCATATATGATGTTATAACTTGAATTATAGATGGTTACATATGGTAACAATGTATGTATTTTATGCAGATCAACTTTAAATACTGTCGTAAAACTGATAAGGAGTATTCCTACTGGGCAATTCACACAACTTCAAGTTCAGGAGATCAAGAAGACACCATTTGCAGAACTTTTATTGGGTATTGTCGAAGCAAATTTGGATGAGGCCTACGTACGAAAGAGTGATACCGACGTTTTGAAGTTAGTAAAGCAATATGAGGGGACGAGTGGGAGGTTTAAATTGGGTGGCAAGACTGTGGCAATAACGGCGAAAGAGTTTACACTCATATTTGGAATACAATCCGGACCTACAAGGATTGTACTAAATCCAACTCCAAGGGTCCCGAAATCAGACTTTGCTGATCGACTTTGCCCAGGTCCCAAAGGCCAACGGATATTGACAATTCCAGTTCTAAGGGAATTCTTTACCAAGACTGTTAAAGGCTCCACTTTGCAAGATGCGAAAGACTTGGCACGTGTCCTATGCCTTTTGTTGATAGGGACATTGTTTATGGCAAATACACAAGCAAGAGTAAGTTGGGGTTACTTGGAGTTCATCGAATATTTGGATAATAGCACCTCCTACGATTGGGCAACATTCATCACCGAAGAGGTGATCCAAGAACTAAACAAAAGGGCTTCTTCAAAACCAACAAAAGTTGGAGGATGCGTATTGGGGCTTATGGTAACAATCAATTCCCTCTTGTTAAGTCTTATAATTTTCCTAAATGTTTGGTATGTTTTCAACTAATTTGTGCCTTCATTCGAAAACAGCATTGGCTTTGTGAGCATGTGTCTATAATTAACCAAGGAGATCCACAAATCATACCAAGGTTCATAAAGTGGAGGCTTAGTGACCTAACCAAGGCACTACGCACAAACAACTTGGACTCTCTTGATCCGCAATCGGTAAATGTTATATATAGTTATATTTTTATGTTGATCAATTATAAAACAGTTTTGGTGCTAGATGTGATATATATAGATAATTGATTATTGTCATGTTTTGAAGGTATTCTCATCGGAGTTGGAGCCATACGGCGAGGAGGAAGAGTTGTATCGGTGTTCCCAATTTCCCCAACACAAGGATGATGTGATAGCTAGTAAGATGAAGAAAGCTGTTGAGAAGTCGAGCGACGAGGAGACGGATGATGAGCAAGATGAAGTTGTAACCCTCCAAGGAATAATCAGAAAGTTGACAGAAGAAATTTTGTAGAAGGACCGGACAATTTCAGATCTGAGGGAGGAAAACGAGGAGAAAAATCGCACAATTTCTGAACTCAGAAAGTGGATTACAAATCATCCCCAATATCCAAAACCTGGATTTGGATTCGAAGGCATTTCCGCACAGTTTGACAAAGACCACCTTGAACACGAAAACATTACTTTACAAACAGAAATTGGTGGCATGATCATAGATAAAGACATTGCTGAAGAAAAACTGGAAGTTGCCGCAGATACAATTGATGATTTTCTGACACATAATGTAACACAAATGTATCGGGTACGTATAATATATTAGGTTATATATTATAGGTTTTAATAATCCTATATAGGTAATAAGTATACAGTTATGATTTGTGCTTTTGTTTGTTAAAACAGACAGGTGGAAATGTGGGTGAGGAAGAGTCCAAGGCTACAAAAGTGGATGCCGGGAGAGAGGAACATGGAATTAAGAAAATGGAAGAAGAAGATGAAGAAGAAGAAGAAGAAGAAGGAGGGTTTGAAATTGTCCATGATGAGAGTGACCCAGATCACACAATGGTGCCGGATGCAAAAGTGGACACACCTACAAGGAAGCGGGGGAAAACCAAAGTAAAGGTGAAATTATCATCACTGACTAGAGGAGTGAAGAAAACTGAAAGCAGAGTGGAGAAGAGGTTAGACGATTATGTCTACGTTGATTTGAAAAGGGGGACAAAGAAAAAATCGAAACAAAAGTGGAATCCAAGTGAATCACCGTTGATTAACTTGCTCCCAAAAAAAGATTCGATCCTATTGCAACAAATTGTTGACTGTTCGGACGCAGATCTCACGTAAGCAAATACTTTACACTTATAAAACCTCATATGGACATATTGCATTACATACAATCTCATATATTTAATTTTGCATTTCCGTCATATAACCTGATATTTATTTGGCATTAAATATTCTTAGTGGCAACTGCAACCTTCCTTGATATTATTTTTGGTACAAATGTGTGATAACAGTTGCACTGTCTGGACCAATGATGTGACGAGAGAAGTTGTACCCCTGGAAGATATCATGAAACTTTTGGAAGGAGGGGACGTGTCAAACTGGGTATGGAAGTCCTATCTTAAATAGTGCTACAAACTGGTTATTGGTCAATTATGTTTAAGTTGAATATGCATACTAATGCAGATGATTGACGGTCTCGCTCGTATGTTAACACTCCAACTGGACAAAGATGATATCAACCATCGTAATGTTGCATATTTCCCATGCACTATCTGGGTAAGAAACCCCTACATTGCTTCATAAATGCCTGATTATTTAATGTTATATATGATAAACTGTCTACTATATTGGGCTTTAGTTATGTTGCTGCTGTAGTTATGTTAGTCCGGTGGGTAAGGTTACAACTCCTGTTCCTTACAACCTCTGATCTGCTATGAGTTTTCTGTCTTGCACCATGTTTTAAAGTAAATATGGTGAATTATACGGCTGCAATCTGTTGTCTCAACCATTTCTGTATCTGATTGTGACAACTTCCCTTTGCATATAAGGTTATATCAGATTGTGACATGTTTTCCTTTGCATATAAGGTTATAGTAACCTTGCTGATTTTAAGATGTTGCTGTTGTTCTGTTGCGTGCAGCATATGTTATGTTTTGTTTTCCTTTGCACACTGCTGTTAAGTTGTATATAGCACCTAGTTGAGCTAATGAAAGGAAGTGCCAATGTCTTGTCAGTAACTGGACAATGTTGCAAACATATATGGTCATATATTTTCGAACGGCATACGTAACTCTAAAAACCAGTCATATGTAATGTTATATAACTAGAATAGTGCTATATAATGTTAGATATCTAACCTAATATAATTATATAAGATCATATGAAAAGTTTGCATTAAGTGATCTTTACATATTTACCCACTCTGTGCTGATAACTTGTAAGTTATTGCTGAATAGTTTGTTTGGCATTACATATATGTTCATCTATCAACTGTCCTTATAAGATTTTGCAATGCAACAGACTATACTACACACCGAGAACAGTGATATGAGAACAGTTCTGCTCGACACAAAGCTTCATCGTGTGTTTCAAAACGTCCAGCAACATGGGACTAAATACTATCAGTACTTGGTTTTCCCGATGAATGGCAGCGGGGACAAACCGATAAAATTTACACCGTACCATTGGACCCTTCTGTTATTTGATGTCAGGAAAAAGAAGTGGATGCACTACAATTCATTGAAGAAGAGAGACGGCAGAGATCCAGTTATGAAAGACGCTATTGTTGTGGTACAATTACTAATTCCATATAACCAAACACTCATAAATCCATTCACGAACAATATCAACACCACTAACATTGTGCTTTATAAATGTAGAAAAAGTACGTGGAGAATTACATGAAGGACAGGCATGCTGAGCTGAAAAACCAAAGTACCGGTACAGAAGTACTCTTTGAAGAACAGAATTTCGATGCTCCAATCTGCTCACCTCAAAATGCTCCACAGCAGCAAGATACATCGTAAGCTTCGAACCACCCCAAAAATCTTGCATACAGCAGTTTGCAAAGAACTACAAATAAATTTATCATATCTATTTGGCTCGAAATGTGCAGGGTTGATTGTGGGGTTATCGTCTGCATGCTCATGGAACTATTGGCGCACCTTGAGCCAATCCCAAAAACACTGACGAAGACTGAAACTGATCAGTTTAGAGCTGGTTTAGTCTCTCGATTTTTGAACGATGAAGGTAGAAGCTGGACAATAAAGAAATGGGAAGCCAGGCGGATGGGGAAGAGGCCGCAATAACCGTTAGGGCGATGGAGAGTGAGATGATGATGAAATTGTTTATGATATGGGAAATGAAGTGGTGTCCTCGGGACAAATATAGTTTTAATTTTTTTTGTAAAGATAGAAGAAAGATCTCTTTTGAGGAGTACATGGTACTAACCAGATTTGTTTTGAGGAGTATATGGTATTAAACTCTTGTATGGTTCACTCCAAACAAACTTTGACTTGACCACTGGATTGTAAATAAAATCGCATGTTATATGGTTCAATGCTTGGTACTGCTCCTGTTTATCACCACCTGTGATGTTCTGCTACTGTTTTTAAGAAGAGATGGTGTGTTGTATAGCTGCAATCTCATCTGCTGCAGTTTCTCTATATATTTTTATATTCCACAAACTATACCAAGACCAAGCAGAAGTTTTGCAGTGAATTGGATAACTTGTATAACATATATGGTCATATACAGTAGTATGGCACAGGTATGTAATGTGATATATAACGTTATATATCTAAAAATACATTATATACAGAAGTACCTATACAGGAAAATTGTGCACAACTCAAACTGTGCACAACTCATGTCTACAAAACATGAAACTAGTCATATATCCATAAACAACTTTAATATGTAAGCATGAATAAGAGAAAACAAAAAAAGTGCTTTGGCTACTGTTTTGGCTGCAGTTTATCTTTCCATAAACTAGTTTATCAAACAAATGTGATATATCTCCATACAACTTATCCAAGCACATGTTTTGCAATGAATTTGACAACTTGTACAACATATATAGACACTTACAGTAGTGTGGCACAAATATATAACGTTATATGTAACATCAAATATCTACAATGACTTTATATACAGGAGTACCTGAACAGGAGAATAATATAGAATGTTATATAACGTCAATAACTCAAAGCGTGCACAACTCATGACTACAAAACTTTAAACTCTTCATGTATCCATAATCCAAAAGAACATAATCCAAAAGAAACAGTCTTAATATTTCAACATGAATAAGGAAAAATAAAAAATAAAAAACCCCAACTTTATTCAATTGTTCATCCTAATCTCCCCTTTATTCCCATATTTGACTCATTGCCTCATATATCAGTTGGTTCTTTGCACGTTCTTCGGTTGTGCTTTGAAGCCTTGTGGCACCGGCCACACTTATTTGGCCTAGTATATGACTCTTCACCCCTTGAACGAATGCGCTTAACTTTGGGCATACCTGCTGGCCGCCTATTCCGTGGAGGGTTTATAACCCGGTCACCTTCCTTGGTAAAATCAGGAATGTCACTCTCTACCACTGGATATATGGGGTATTCATATGCACGCTGACACGCATCAACAAGGTATAACGGATCCATGTGGTCCACCAAATTTCCTTCCCCTCCACAAGCTTTTATAATGACTGTTGCAGCATGCCTACACATGAAACCAGTAGACTGCCATTGACCACAGGAGCACGTCCTTTCCTCAACAGATACTACCTTCGGGGGAAGACAGCGCACCTCATACAAACCCCCCTTCGACATAATGATCCTCCACGACCTTCCTTTCTTGATAAAGTGTGCTAACTTGTTATCCATATTCGGACAAATCACTGAATTCCATTTCATCGACTTTACTCTCCTAGCAGCCATTTGCTTCATAATTTTGCGACGAAGCTCATCAACTAAATAAAATACAGGCATTTCACGAGCTTTAAGAATCCAATTGTTAAACGACTCCACAGCACTAGAGCTCATCTCGCCATACCGTTGACCTTTGAAATACGCGTTACTCCAATGCTCTTTGGGGACACTTGCAATAAAGGTCCTAGCTTTATCTCCACCAAATTGGTAAAACTCTTCCTCCGCAGCTTTGTAAACCGACACCGATGAAGCATATGCACATTTGTTGAACAATTCGACGAGCCTATTGCGAAAACCTTTCCTAAACCGACCAGGAAAGTGATCCTTCAAATTAAACTGTAGGTGATAAAGACAGTATGCATGTTGACAACCGGGGAATATAACAGGAATGTTGTTGACAAGACCTGGGTTACGATCAGTAATAAAGGTAATAGGACGAGTGGATAGTGTACTTCTCAAAAGACCAAGAAACCAAGTCCAATTAGCATCATTCTCAGCATTACAAATTGCAAAAGCAATAGGGAATAAACCTGCACATAAATGATAACATATTACGTTATATATTCAAAACTGTAAAAATAAAAAAATAAAAGAGGAAGGTCAAAACATAAACAACCAATACAAACATACATTGATTTGCATCTTTCCCTGTTGCGGCAAGTAGCGTTCCTTTGAATCTACCTTTAAGATGGGTGGCATCAAGACATAGAAAAGGCCGACAGTAATTGAACCCCATTATACAAGCATCAAACGACACAAACAACCGTGAAAACTCCTTGGTTACAGGATCAGATTCAAGCCTCAATACGCTCCCCGGATTCGTAGCCCTTGCAGCTTCAACGTACCACCGAAGCCTATCGAATGAACCTTCATAATCTCCATACAAATCTCCCCTGGCCTTCTCAACACCTAACCACGCACTATGATAGCACAAATCAAGACCATACTTGTCTAGAAACCAATCCTGCATGTCAATTGGAGAAGTCTTGGGTTTTTTCTTGATAATCCCAGCTATCTCATTCGCAACAAGACGGGATGACACGCGTTTATGCTTATTGGTTCGGTACGTTGACCCACAATTATGCTCATTATGACACTTTTTAATATGAAATACTCCATTTGTTCTATTTACAATAGCATGCACGTGCCATTCACACCCTGTAATAACACAAACAGCCGTAACCCTATATAAATCATTCTTCATGAAACGGTACAAAAAGCCATTCTCAATCGCATATTTAGCCAACACAGCCCTGAACTCCTTCACACCTTTTGGAAATTGTTGTCCAACACCCTCTATCAAATAAGCCCATGGTTCTGTCAAAAACCTAGTCTCCGCATGTTTACAATACTTTTCCGCAGGGTCCATTGTATCCACATATTCTACGTCATCATCAACAACTTCATCGTCAACACCCACTTCATCAATAGTACTACCAACAATTAACATGCTACTATGCTCATTCTCATCAACCTTTGCATTTATGCGCTCACAATTACTAAACAAGAAAAGCATGTTCTCGAAGTCAGATTCATTCAGAAGAACACAAAAACCATCCTTGTAAGCATAAGAAACAGAAAAAACTCCCCACCGACAGATTCTTCCACCTACTACAAATGCAGCTTAATACATCCTTCAACCTATCACCCCCCGATAACCTCAATGGAAAAATCTGTACCCCATACTTACAAATAAACATGATTGTTGAATCCATGACAACTGCACACAAACCCAAAAATAAAAACAAATAATGTTATGAAATATCAAAAAGAGGACAAAGTTTTAAACAAATATGTTCATGGTAACTCTACAAAACCAAATATACTCTGTTATATAACTTTATAACTCTACAAAATCAAATATACTCTGTTATATAACTTTATGAAATATCAATAACGTTATATAAGTGCAATAACGTTATACAAAAAGAATAACACTATATACATAGTATATGAAAATGAGAGTATAGAACGTCATATAACATTATATAATTATAACAACGTTAGAAACCAACTGGAGGATATTATAGAAAGTCATATAACGTTATATAATTATACCAATGTTAGATACGAACTGTTTCAGTTCAACATGCAAATCAACTGTACAACAATAACTTCAACAACACCAACAAAGATATACAGAGAAGATATACGTATCAGGAGATAGATGAGGAAGACGATATCAGGAGATCAATAGAGAGAGAGAGAGAGAGAGAGAGAGAGAGAGAGAGCGAGAGAGAGATACCCTAAAGGAAGGTTGGCGACACTGCTTGATCCAATAGAGAGATACGACAGACGAGAAACAGAGAAGATTTGTGAGCGATCAAACAGTTTTTGCGTTGCTGTTCTTCCTCTCTGTCTCGCTCTATTCCATGGTGTAACTGTTGAATCCCGAAATCTCAGCGTGATTTCAAACGTATAAATCTCATCGTGATTTCAAACGTATAAGGGATAATGGGATAAACGGATTATATTTTCAGATTTTAATGAGAGGGTAAATCTGTAAAGCATTAA
>BPLS01021497.1:0-15098 GCA_019656275.1 Rhododendron kiyosumense | reverse complement strand
CATACAACCGCCGTACCGTTCGGGGCCACGTGGAATTTTTTCATTGGGTGGCATTTTTCAGGATGTAAACACACCCCCCGCATTAACATTTTATTTATGCTAAATAAATGTTAATGGCACACGTTCTCTGCCCATGTCCCTTCAAATCCGAACGCACGAAGCATGACAGGATTTTATTCCCATGCACGTCCATTGAGCTTCCCAAAGATAGCTACAATAATTCTCCTATAAATGGGAATTAATGATAGGGTTTAACGAATCACATTACCCCTCATAAACCTCTTCGAATTTGAGTCTTTTCTGTCAAGAAGTCTTACGTTTATGGACTCTCTTCCAGAAATCAATCTCATTCTAGATAACCTTGATCATCAATCTTACTCTCCCCAAATGTCTCCTCCAAATTCCCCTCGAATGTTGGCAGGCAAAATTATTTCTGATCGAACATTCCATACCCCCAACCCATCTCCCACGGGTTGGGATTCCTCTTTGACCCGCTCGAATTCATGTGATGGGTCCAACTGGGGCTCATGGGGAGAAAACTCCTCCAATACCAGCACTGGCACCATTCTGGTCAAGTTTGACCAACCTGACCCCACACCTAACAAATTCCATCACTTTCGAACCCTTTTTGCGAGTCAATTCCTGCCTTTGAGCGGTAACGACACCGTCCACATGGGCATGCTCGAATCCATCTACTCCTCTCTCAAGTTTTCTCCTTTCCTAAAACAGGAGGAAAACTACCTCGGGCCTGCCCCTTATTGCGACTTCAAACGCATGGCCCAAGCCCAAAAAACCCTTTGGCTCACAGAGGTGCAAACCCCACACTTCCCAGCTGACTTCGAAGAGACCAATAAGTTGGTTCCTCTTCCTGAAGAACCCGACTGGTTCACTGAGGTGAATAACCTTGCCATCAACACTCCTCATTTCCAATGGCAATACGGCTATTCCATCTATCCTACTGACAAGAGCAAAGCTCTGCAGCTCCTTGCGGCTTTCTCATTCCTGGATATCCACATCCTGGAAGAACAAGTCCCACTTACCAATTTCAAATGGGCTTGTGAAACACTGGTACTATGTTCTATTCCCTCCGCGGTTTCCTATCAAATCCACTGTTTCCTGGATTTCTTACCAGTGATCAGGTCATGGCTCGAAGCCAATACTGCTGCGTATTGCTTCGATCAAATCCTTCAAGATTATGCCATTACCAAAGAAAGGATTGAGAAGCTGCATGACCAGATTGAGAACTTCACCGCTGAGTCCTTCAAGGTGGTGCCTGATCATGCAGACAAAAAGCTTCGAAGGCGCTTCAAAAGACGACAAGTGAAGCGTCCCACAAAAGAGGCTAAGCTTCGAAGGAAGGCCAAAGCACTGGTGCTCCGCTTTAGGCCTCTGCTGGAGAAGAAATTGGAGTCAGACTCCAAAGAAGACATGAGGAAAATGGAGCTGAAATTCCTCCAATTTGCATGGAACAAGTTCCACAGCCTTGTTACTTGGTCCTTTCCTCATTACTTCGAGAATACAAAAGCAACTTCTCAGCACCCAGGCCCTTCGAAGGCCTAATTTGCATTTCTTTTCATAGAAACTAGGATTTCCCTTGTTTTGCTTTTTTTGTGTAAATACGCAAATTTTAATTTCGTAATCCAGTAGCAGTTTTTTTTTGTTTAATGAAATTCCCCTTTTTACCAATACGCTGGACTTGGACTTACTGTTAAAATAGAAATTCTAACAATAATAACTCTATTAAAAGAGAAAAAACCAAACCCAGCGGACCCCAGGGTATGGGCCTACTATAGGCCTGGCCCACCTGCAGGAGTATAAAAGCGGAATTAATTCAAAACCACCCCTTGCATTCTACGCATTCAAGCTTTTCAAACTCGAAATCTCCCAAGAACAGAACTCTCTTTCTCCCCAACAACGCTAAAACCAAATCGAATCAATGGCTTCTTCTAGTGATCCAACAGCCTCAGAACATCCTACTCCCTCTTTGGCATTGAGGCGGTTCGTGTCAGGAAAAACACCGGGACCGACTGGAGAGCCCTACCTCGACGCCAGGGTCTTCATTCCAAACCCTAGCGAAGAAGGTACTTATATCTTGGGCCCTCAACTCATAGGAGAAATCCCTGCTAGGCTTTCTCTTTATTATCCTCGACTGGGGGATGCCGAAATCCGGGCTTGTTCGAGCTTCGATTGGCAAAATTTCCCAAAGAAATCCTTCCCCTGTTGGCCCACATTGGACAAGGATTGGAAGATATGGACCACCCGCATGTTGGCTGTGAAGTCGGACGATCTAGAGAAGGTGGGTTTAAGAAGAATCATTACCCTCCTTCGAAGGGGGGTCCCACAAAATCCTTCTCTGATTCAGGCCGCTTTGGCCTTTTGGGATCCATCCTTCAACTTTTTCCGCTTTAACTGTGGCATGATGGCACCCACAGTTCTGGACGTTACTCAAATGCTGGGGCTCATTCCATATGGCCCCCAATTTGATCCTACCAAGGAATACCTCCCCCCTGAGGGCTTTACTCGTCTGACCGCCACAAACGGGGCTTTTTCCCATTTCTGTATCAGGGAAAAGAAATTAGTGGGGGAAGTGACCGAGACAGAGTTTTTTGCCTACATCCTCTACACACTCTGTAAGCACATCTTTTGCCATTCTGGAAAAAGAGTGATGAATGAATTCGTTCCGGTGGCACTGGCACTTGCTAGAGGTGAAGAGTTCGACTTTGCCTCCTTCTTCCTCGGTCACGTCTACAAAGCTGGATATGACTTCTACCAGAAGGGTTTGAACCACTCACAGGGAGGCCCCCAATGGTTCATTCAACTATGGCTTCATGCTTACTTTCCTGAGTTGGGTCCCTTCAAAGCACCCACATCCCTTGCTGGCCTTGTTGAAGCGCCAAATGTTCATGGTGACAACTACGTTTACCCAGAGGACAACACAACACAGACCTTGGTGTACTACCTCTGCTTCTTTGCTGGTCTCGCCTCAGACAGAGAGTGGCCCAATCCATTCCCTACTCTTGTTGGGCCAGCATGGCTGTTCGATATCCTGGCGGATAGGCAAGGAAGATCCTCTCTAGCTCTTCAAGCATGGAGCAACATTCTGACGAGCAGAGAGATCTTTATTTCCTCGTCGAACACCCTCAAGTCCATAGCGCATGCAGAGGTATACTGCCCTGCACAATTTGCTAGACAGCTGGACTTTGTTCAAGGCATACCTTCCCCTTGCTGTGGCTTTGCCAACATTTGTATGTCTGAACGATCACCCATCTCAGTCGAGCATTTCCTAACTGGGTTTGCTCAAGCCCGAAATGCATTGAGGAGGACAATTACCCAGGAGTTCAGGGAACCTGAGGTACGCACCACCCCTGCATTTGACACCTGGTGGCACTCCAACTGCTCTTTCCTCTCAGGGGTTAAACCCTACAAACAGTTCCTAGCCCACATTGGGTTTGAAAAATCTGAGTTTGGTCATGGAGGAAAAAATGACTCGTCCTCCTTTTCCTCTGACAATGCATTTGGCCTGGCTGGAGGGATCGAAGACATTGCTGGAGGCGAAGTTGAACAGCAATTGACTCCAGTTGAAGCCTCTCCAATCGCAATGGTCGTTCCTCCCTCTCCACCAAGAAGGCAATCTACGAGGGTAACACAAAAAAGAGGTAAGTGTCCCTGAACACATCTTCTTTTCTGCAGAAACCAAACCTAATTACATTCAATACTGCAGGAGCCCCCTCTTCTTCAGAAAGTGCTTCGAAGAAAAGAAAAATTACTTCTCCACCCAAAGAAGTAATTCCCACCAAGCACTATCTTGAGCCCTCAGCTGCACCTCCAGGTTGGTTTCCTTCCTTCCAATTACTCTTTAAATTGTCATAATATTTATTTGAGTCACCTTCTTATCCCCTTCCTATCAGCTTCGAAGAGGACAAGGACCACCAGGAAGCGTGGTCCTCAGGTTTCTTCCAGTGATGAAGAAACAGAGAGTGATACAGAGATACTGGCCTCCAAGGGTACATTCCTTTCTCACTTATGGTTTAGTACCCCCTTAGGAGTAAGAGAACTCTATTCTAATCTTTGAGTTCGAACCAGGTGAAACAAAGCAAGTGAAGGAGACCCTCCTCTATGCGAGGAAAACAACTCCTCCCAAGAGGCCTGTTTCTCCAAAGAAACCTTCCTCCCCAGAAGAGGTAAGTCAATTTACACTACACACATTCTCATGTGTCTCTTGTGCTCGTGATTCACTGTTAACTTCTTTGTAGGCTCAAGCCGCACCTCCTGTTGAGGCATTGGAGCTAACTCCTGCTCCCTACCTTCCACAAGAAGTGATAGAGCCCTTAAGCCAAACGTCAGAAGATGTCTCTCACAAGGTATCCTCTGAATATTCGCCTTTCGAATTGTGAAAAGATTCACCCTAACTTTCCTTTGTCCTTTGCAGGCATCTCCTGTTCAAGCTCTTTCTGTACAGAAAGACTCTGCTGCAAAGGATACTGACATGCACACTTTGCTGTCACTCCTTACTGAGCCAACCTTTGCGCAAGTATTGACCAGCTTGGCTCCTTCGAAGACCTTGGGGCCCCTTCCTATCCTTCAGAGAGACTTCCCCCTCCTTCCCTTATCGGTTTCAGGGGAGGGACCTCTAAGGATGAATCCCACTTTGGCTTCGAAGAGCCATACTCTTAGAAGTGCTGAGGATCAAGGCTCCAGTTCAGCCTCTTCCTCTGATCAGGTACTCTTGACACCCAGTCGTACCTTTCATCTCCTGTTTTTCATTCAACTTATCTCTAACTTATAAACCTTATGCAGGCAACGGGCATAGCTCTTCTTCCTGAAGACCATCCCACATCTTCCTCTTCTCCAATTGACTTGCCCTTAGTGGTTTTTGACATATCCTTCTTCAAAAGTCAATTGGAAGAATTTTGTAATAAAATAACTACTCCCACTCCTCTCATTTCTTCGAATCCCTTGGAAAGCCTTCAGCAACTCTTGAGCCCGTCCACACCTCTTCTCTTGCCTTCTTTTAGTCTTAAACATGTTCTTTCGAAGGAAGAAGTCTTGACATTAAAGAGTCTTCTGAGGACCCTAAATCAGCTAGGACTTCCCACTCTGATTGAACATAGTTTAACTTATCACTTCGAGGTGTGCCATCAAGCTTTACTTCTCTCCCAAGGCCTTCCCATGTCAATCAATTCCACTCTCCAAGAGCAACTCAAACAGTTCAGTGAATTGATTGCCCACAATCATTTCTTGTCCGAAAGCATTGGATTGACCTTCGAAAAGGCCAACAAGTTAGAAGCCAAAGCACTCGAGACCGCTTCTCGCCTATCTTTATATCAGGCTCGAAGAGATAAGCTTTCAGAGCTTGACAAGAAAATGCAACGGTTACAAGAAGAGATGGAGAAAGTTAGGGAAGAGAGAGCTGAAGTTTCAAGGGGCTTCCCAGAGCTTGAGGGTGAAGCACTAAGGGATGAGTCGATGCTCCCACGACTTATTCCTTCCCTTCGAGAAGAACAGAGGAGAAGAGCAGCTCATACGTCCCTTTTGGATGCTAACTTTAGTTCCCTTCGAGGACTACTAACTACCATTTGTAATGTAACTAGTCCTTTTCTGTAACTTTACGCAGTGTGTACTTTATTCTTTCATTAAATATTCGACTCTTTTGGGCAAGTACATCCACAATTAACTCAAACCCAGTTTTCCACCTTTCATTATTCAGAAAGACTACTGTGCCAACGCTTCACCTACCGCATCTTTAAGTGCCATAAATGAATATTCCCAAACTCACTAGTATAAATAAAGGTCTTGGAAAAAAGAAAACTTACCAAGCATCTTCTTCCTCCGCCTTCTCTTCTTTCAACAACTTCCAAACAAGCTTCCCAGTTAGGGCTTCTAAGAAACCCACCATGAAGCCTCCTCCCCTGTTTCTGAAGAAAAGCTTCCACACATAGCCACATCATTTCTTACGAGATTTCCCTTACACCCTAAGGCTTCTGGGTATAGCCACATCATTTCTTACGATGTGGCTGTATCCAGCGGTCGCTTCGAAGACCAAAGAATCTAACCAATAATGGTCTTCGAAGCCCACCTACCTACCTATGGAGCTATGAGCTTCCAACTGTGATTCTAGGAGCTCTATATCCCTACCAATAACTGGTAGGGAACTTGGATCAAGTCTCAGTGAAGCTTGGTCCTAGTCTTTGTATCTCAGTTGGATTATCCCTAGAGACTCAGCTTTGATCCCTAGGGACCCAGCTTCGAGATGCTAATAGACCCTAGATAAGTTTCTCAATGTAATCCTTTATTCAAATGTAATGGATCCCTAGATAGACTTCCCAATGTAATCCACTTGTAACCTTCCGAGTTGATGAAATGAAAACTGCTTATTCATATTTATGTTTTCAACTGGCTTTGACCAACGAACTGGTAGTTTAGCCTTTTGTTACCGCCTTCACTATGCTCCTAATGCTAAATACTAACATGGACGTAATAAGCATAAAGAAAATCAAAGAGACAAAAATTTTCTTCACAAGCACTTTTGTATTACTTTATCCTGACTGGGCTTCTCCTTCGAAGCTCTCGAATAAATAATATAAAAGTGTTGACAACGCTGAAACACGCTAACCAACCACACGCGGTCTAAATCAATTTATCCAACTCATTTATTTCCCGAGGCATTTCAGCCGTCTCCTTGTGAGTTGCAACCTATTAATTATCAAACAGCATGCCGTCCAAACGCTCTCAGACCCTTCGCCTTCTGAGCCTTACGTATTTCCACTCATCAATGCCCATAATCACTGAAGCAGATTCTTTGTACTTGTTTGATTATAAATACACCAATGTGTTAACAGGACGGTGCATTCTCTCTTTCATTCTCTCCCACTCCACATATCCAACCATGGATGCTGGTCAGCCCACTCTTTCTGTCAACCTTGCAGCTGAGATTGCTAGGCTAGCCAACATGCTTGCGGAGCTCAAGAGAGAGATCCAAACAGAGCTCCAGGCCCTTCGAAGCGAGGTCGAACAGCTTCGAAGCCAGCTGGTGTGCGTGGAGACAGCTTCACGTCTCTGCTTGGCTAGGACCTGGGATGATCTCTCATCCGTCCTTTCGGCTCACGAAGCAAAAAAATCCCCCGGAGGAAAAATCTTCGTAAGGATTCTCCTTTGGGACTGTGAGGATCAATTATGATCTTCATTTTTGCTTTTTAGAGCCGGAGGGGGTTTTTTTTTTTTTTTGTTCAGATCCACTTGGATCTGTTTGCGTTTACTTTGCTCAGACCCACTTGGGTCTGTTTCAACCCATTTGTGTTCTCTTTTGTTTAGTTGCTCCATATATGTAATGAAAATTTGGTTGGCAATGCTTGACTCTTTCATAGCTTCGAAATATGACACATTGGCTGAAATGTAATCATATAAGAATTTCAAAGAAAAGAACTCCTAAATGTCAAAAACCACTTGACATCACACCGCTAAACCAATGCTCCGAATTCGGGATTAAAAATAACCCAATTCCATAGAAAACCTCAGAAACCTTCCTTCGAAAGCTATCTTCTATGAAAGGATTCCCATATTGATGGAATATAAGCTTTGAGATGCCTTCCATTGATTTTCCTTCGATGAACATAACCATCAAGATTTCTCAAATGATAGGCTCCTCCTCTCAACACTCTATGGATTTGAAAAGGCCCTTCCCATGTTGGCGCCCATTTTCCTAATCCATCCCTTTTCACCCTCCTATCTCTGATAGGAAGAATAACCTTCCATACTAGATCTCCTTCATCAAAGCTTCGAAGGGCGACTCTCTTATTATAACTCCTTGCCACTCTTGCCTTTTGCAACATGATTTGATTTAAAGCCTTTACTCTGGCTTCATCAATGTCTTCTAACTCCATGTGCATGGCTTGATGATAAGACCCTGTGTTCAAATTATTTTGACACGCTACTCTTTGAGATCTTACAGTAATCTCCATAGGCAACACAGCATCATGTCCATAAGTTAATGCAAATGGAGTCGTGCCCGTGCTGGTCCTCTTTGTATTTCTATATGCCCACAAAGTGTCAAGTAACAACTCATGCCAAACTTCTGGGTTCTGATCTACCATTCTTTGAATCCCCCTCTTGATAATCTTGTTAGTTGATTCTGCTTGACCATTTGACTGAGCATAATAAGTGCTGGTATATATTAATGAAATTCCATGGTTACTAGCAAAGTTCTTTACCAGCTTCCCTTCGAATATGGAACCATTATCCACTGTTATCGTTTGAGGGCTTCCAAACCTGTATATGATTCCTTTTATGAAATCAATAACATGGGTTTGCTTTACCTCCTGATAAACCTGTGCTTCCACCCATTTGGTGAAATAATCAGTAGCCACTAAAATGAACTTATGCTTTTCCAATGAAGGAGGATAAATCATCTCAATCATGTCCATGGCCCAACCCCTGAAAGGCCATGGTTTTATCACATACTGTAAATCTGTGACTGGCAAACGCTTGAGTGGACCTGTTTTTTGACAGGCTTGACACCCTTTTGCATAATCTATACAGTCTTTGAGGATGGTAGGCCAATAATAACCATACCTCCTTATCAACCATCTCATTTTTATGCCAGCTTGATGTGCTCCACAAATTCCTTCATGCACTTCAGCCATTACCTTAAAGGCACTTACCTTGTTTAAGCATTTCAACAGAAGGCCGTCCATCCCTCTCTTGAATAGCTCATTGTTGTACATTATGTAGTTTATTGCTTTCAATCTGGTTGTCTTGTCTGCAATACTATCTGGTTTGGTCAAATATTCAATCAATGCTTGCCTCCAATCAACACTTTGACTAGTAGGGACATTAATTTCCAAAACTTCGAAACCAGTTATTCTGTTTTGCAGCATGGGCAAAGATTTTCTCAAAGTTAATTGACAAAATTCCTTTTCTTCTTCTGCTAGAACTCTGAAACCAGATGCCCTTTGGGCTATTTCATCAGCTTCTTCATTAAAGAATCTGGGAACATAAGTTAAAGTGAGCATATAGAACTGATCTATCAACCTCTTGGCCTGTTGATAATAAATTATCAACGCTGAACTAGTGCATTTAAACTGTCCATTCAACTGATTCACCACTAATTGAGAATCTCCAAAGATTTCAGCAACACTCACCTTTAAGTTAAGCAAAATTTCTAATCCTATGATCAACGCTTCATACTCTGCCTGATTATTGGAACATTGTCCCTCATTCAGTCGAAAACCATATTTGGTTTTCAACCTCTGGGGAGATTCAATAACTATGCCTACTCCAGCCATTTGAGCTGTTCTTGACCCATCGAACCACAATTTCCATGGCTTGATCTCGACCACAGTAGCTTCCAACGCTTTTGGTGTCTCAAGCTCATTTGGATGATCGGCTAGAAAGTTGGCCAATGCCTGGCCTTTTACTGATTTTTGCGGTACATATTCAAGACAAAACTCAATTAAAGATACTATCCATTTCCCAATCTTCCCACTAAGCACTGGCTTCGAAAGCATGTGCTTAATTACATCAGTTTGAGAAATAACATAAGTTACTCTAGGCAACATATAATGCCTGAGTTTCTTGGAAGCATAAAACAAAGGTAAACACAATTTCTCTACTGCAGCATACTTGCATTCGCAGGAGTTCAGGAACCTACTAAGATAATAAACTGCTCTTTCCTTGCCATCATCATTGTCTTGAGCCAACAGTACTCCTATTGAGTCATGTGTTGCAGCTAAGTACAACTTCACTGGCTTTCCTTTGATGGGAGGTGCCAAAACAGGAGGACTGGCTAGATAGCCCTTGATGGCTTCGAAGGCCTCATCATGCTCTTTGGACCACTTGAATTCTTCCCCTTCCTTCAATTTCAACAAAGACGAGAAGATTTTAGTTTTCCCTGCAGTGTTAGATATAAACCTTCGAAGGAAATTTAATTGACCAAGAAAGCTTTGCAACTCCTTCTTTGTAGAAGGTGGTTTGGCTTCAATAATAGCCTTTGCCTTGTTCTTGTCAACTTGTATTCCTCTGTTGTGAACTAAATACCCTAGAAATTTTCCAGCTGACACTCCAAAAGAACACTTTTCTGGATTCAATTTCAACTGATAATGCTTCATTTGTTGAAATGCCTTCTCCAAATGTTTCAAATGATCCTCATTAGAATTTGACTTCACAATGATATCATCTATGTAACATTCAAGAAAACTTCCAACCAAATTATGAAAAATGGCATTCATAGCCCTCTGGTACGTGGCTCCAGCATTTTTTAGTCCAAATGGCATTTTGACCCATTCGAAGATGCCAATATTACCAGGGCAAGCAAATGCTGTTTTATGCACATCTTCCTTTGCAATACAAATTTGATTATACCCTGAATGCCCATCCAATATGGATAATATCTTGTGTCCAGCTGAACCGTCCACAAGTGTATCCACATTAGGCATTGGATATTCATCTTTAGGAGTTGCAGTATTTAGGTTTCTAAAGTCAACACAGATCCTGATAGTCCCATTCTTTTTAGGGACTGGAACCACATTGGATAGCCATTCGACATACCTGGCTGTTCTAATAAAACCTGCATCCAGAAGCCTCTGCATCTCCTTTTTAACACCTGCAATAGTTTCTGGACTCATCTTCCTGGTTGGCTGCTTTACAGGTTTAAATTGTGGCTTGATAGGCAATCTATGCTCCACCAATTCTCTGTCCAATCCAGGCAGTTCCTTGTAACTCCATGCAAAGCAATCTTTGTTTGCTTTCAATAGTGCTATTAACTCAGCTTTCACCTCTGGTTCAAGCTGTTTGTTAATGAACACAGGGTTGGGGTTTTGCTCGTCCCCCAATTTTACTTCCTCCAAAAGGTCTTGTGCTTCGACCTGCTCTATCTGGGTTTCCTCCTCATGAGGCTTACCATCCTGCATAACATCTTCCCATATGTTATCTTCTTGAATCTTCTGCTCGATCCCCAAAGCAACATACCTCACCAAAGCCAAAGAGTTGGCCTCTTCTTCTGCTTCTTCCTTGGACCTACATCCAAGCAGCATCATCCTTTGGGGTGTCTGATTCATAATCAACAGTTTGCTTTAGCTTCGATTTCAGCTCTTCCAATTCTCCCAGTTCCATCTCGTTGGTTGGGCAAGTGGCTGCTTGCAGTAATTCACTCAAAGGAACTACGTCTGATTTGTACATTTCAGCTTCAGCAAAATTTGCTGTGGCACTAAATGGATGTGGATCAGCTTTGACTCCTTCAACACCCACTTCTTTGCCTTTGTCATACTTAACAATCATTAATTCCTGATGCATGGAAGAGGGGATACATCCATTAACATGAATCCAGTCTCTTCCCAATAAAGCATTATATTTAGCATATGTGTCAACTACAAAGAAGGCAGTATCAGTTTCTATGCCTCCTACTGCCAATCTAATGGAGATGATTCCCCTGGCATGTTGACTTTCCCCAGTAAATCCTGCAATGGATGTGCTAGTTGGGATCAATTTTGCTTTTCCTTTTCCTAACTTTTTCAAGGTTTGGAAAGGCAAAATGTTCACTGCAGCTCCATTGTCCACTAGGATTCTGTTAAGTGGGACTCCATCGAAATATGCAGTAATATATAGTGGACGTAAATGTTGTCTCATTGTATTAGTAGGTAATTTAAATGGATATGATATTTCCACATAATTTAAATCTATTACCAAGGGATATTCGACGTCAGACATGGACTCCGGGACAAAACAAGCACTTTCTTTTGAGCTTACCTCCAAACTCTCTTGACTCTGCTCTATTTCACATACCAGGTTCTCGTCCATCTCAATCTGAGCCACCTCTTCCAAGTCGCAGTTGTTGCATATGATGTTCAATTCTTCATCACTCAGCGTTTCTTCGAAGTCGATTGGCTTATCCAAGTTCGACCAAGCATCACCTTGGCCTTTCATTGTCTGGCCATTCGTGAAGAAATCCATAGAGCATGGATACACCATATTCACCTGCACTTCTGGCTGCTTGCCAAACTGAATTGTTGCCCTTTCTTTGGCTGGTTCAAGTGCCTCAGTTTCCTTAACTTCCTTGCTCTCAACCTCTTGTGCTGATAGCTCCATAGGTGACGAGCTTCCTTCGATCCCTTCTTGTTCTACCAACATGGCTTCGAGCAACCCGGACTGGTAACTAGCCAATGAATTGGGAGATGGTGGATCAAAATCTTCCTCGAGCATGGCAGAGGCTACTTTCTTCAAAGTCTCCCTCTCATGACACTGGGCTCGAAACTCTTCTGGGTCCCTCTTAACCCTGTCAAACCGTGGATTAAGCCTTGCTCCCCTGCCTGATTCTTCCCCCGTTGAGGATTCTCCTGATTGGAAAAGCGTATACTTTCTCTGTAGCTTCCTTTTCTGGGTTCTTGAAAGCAATGGAACCATCTGGGGTATTTGGGACTTAGGATCCCTGATCAACACCCAGTTTCCAGAATTCGAGACTGGTGGCTTGAAAGTTCTATTCTCATTCCTGTTGGAGCCCTTGTACCCTTGGAACAGATCAGGCTTGACTTGCTTGAGAAACCAATCAGGAACCCCTTTCACCAAAGTGAATTCCTCTTGTTTAGCCTCTCCTGATGCCTCAGCTGTCTGACCAATGTTGGCCTTCTTCGAAGGTGGCAACTCCCTTCTGTGGATGGCTGGGGCAGAGCTAGTGAGCACATCTCTCTTTGGTCCCAACCAAGGCTTAGTGTCACCTAGCCTTGCTTGCGCTGGGGCCAATCTCTTCATTCCCATCTCCTTAGGGAAAAAATTCACGCCCTTCCTATCCAAGTCCTTAAAAACCAGATAGTTGGCCCTGCACCCTACACACAGGCACTCCAAAAATGAAGCTTCCAACATAGGCAAGTGATTATTACCCGAGAATCTCTGTGAAGCCAACCCATCACTCGTTCGTTTGTAGGGAGTTGGCCTCATTCCCATGCCTCGAGGATAGCAAGCGTATGGCCTGCCTCTTCCATATTGAACAGTATTCATGTTCACTGGTGCCTCCTTATCCTGCCAATACTTCTTGACAGTTCGAGCCAGTGAGGAGGGCACATTGGTGTTGACTTCTTCTACCTTTGGAAAAGGCGTTGTATCAATTCCCATAATCTTTTCTGGAAATTTGATCCTTCCCTTCTTGATTTGTTCTTGAATCCTGTCACGAAAAACATTACAAGACTTAGTTGAATGGGACCAAGAGTCATGCCATTTGCAATAAGTCTTCCCATTCTTTTCCTCCGCTGTGGGAAGTTTCACATTCGAAGGCAGCTTGATGATTTTCTTTCTTAACAAGAAATCAAAAATCTCATCTGCTTTTGATATATCAAAAGAATATACTTTAGTGATCTCCTTTTGTTTGAACTTCTGTCCTAGGGATATATTCTTTTGAATTAAAGGCTCACAAACACAAGGATCATGCTCTATAATTTCTGCAGCATCGATCTCGTAATTGGGATCCCTATAATACGTAGGGTAAGAGGAATTATGTCTGTCCATATCCTCTTCTAGCAGTGATTCATATCTAGCCACTTTATAGGTCAAGTCTGCAAAGTCTCTAAACTCTGTAGAATCAAACCTCTTTCGAAGCTCTCTTTCTAAACCATCTTGCGCTAATCTTACGAATTCTGCCTCTGGCAGTCGAAGTTTGCATTTGGTCTTTGCTCTTTTGAACCTAGATATGAAATCTACTACTTTCTCATCTGGTTTCTGCTTCAGCCTTGCTAAGTCTGCCATGGAGACTTCAGGCTCAGCATTGAAGAACTGTGCATGGAATGCCTCTTCCATCTGAAACCAATCAGTTATTGATTCTGGTGGCAGGTTAGTATACCATGCAAAAGCTGGCCCGGACAAAGAATTTGGGAATAACTTCAACTTCATGAAGCCATTTTGAGCTAAATTCTTACACTGGGCAGAAAACCTTGCTATATGCTCTATAGAAGACTGTCTTCCATCCCCATAGAACAGAGTAAAATCTGGGATTTTAAACTCTCTAGGGATTTGGAAGGTCGTGTCTATCCATTCTGGATATGGTTTTCGATAAATTTGAGGTTGTACCCCCCGAGTTTGAGGTCCACAAACCTCTTGTATGAGACCCATGACTTGGTCTCGTAGTATTGGATTGCCTATTAGGAAGTTTGCTCCTGATTTCCAACAGGAGGCTCTGGTCCTATGAAACCATCTTCATAAACTCCTCTTGTCGTGTCTAAATCCCCTTGTTTTTCTCTAGGAATCCTCCCATATGATGTAGGTTGCATTCCATCAAAAGCTTCATTAGTTCGAACAGACCTATGGGTTCCATAAGCTGTCTTGAGAGGATTCTTGGTGGTTGGGACTTTTTGTCGAGGGTGTTGTGGGTTTTCACCCCTTCTCTCAGGTTTATGAACCAATTCTGGTTCTGAATCATCCTCCAATCCCCCAAATGTGGGTTCGAAGAGAGGATTCATACTCTGTCTTTCTCTAGTGTCCCGTCGAACCCCTATGTGAACACCACGAGGTTGCCTTGGAATCTCTAGGACAGGTTCTGGAGGTCTCACAGGCTCATACCAAGATTGTGGTATTTCATCTGGATACATCTTTTCTTTACCTGTTCTAGATTTCATTCTACTTCTACCAACATCCTCTCCAAGCCTTCCTTCGAAGGAACTTTGGTGAGTGTTCGAGTTGGCTTGATGGTTCTGCCCATTATCCCCTGGGCTATTTCCTGCTGCCTCTAAGTTAGGCAACCTACTTCTCATGCTTTTGATCATGGCTCTTTGAGTTTGAGCCATCTCTCGAAAAGCTACCATCATTTCTCTAAACACTTCCTCTCTATCGTGGTCTTTGCCACTGGCTTGTCCTCTTTGGAAGCTTGGAGGTACTTCCTCAGGAGGTGCCTCGTAAGAAGACTCTTCATAAAGAGGCTCTTCGAGTTCTGAAGCCAATTGAGGAAAAACAGGATTTGTAGGCGTTCCTAGTTCTGGTGCTTGTTCTGGCACAGCTTGTTCTTCTGGCGCTAGATCACCCATGGGTGTTCCTATCTGCTTTCGAAGCCTTGGCATTTTGACACCTTTGTGTCCCACTGGGCGTGCCAAAAATTGTTTGGGCTGAATTAGCTCAATCAAATGGCA
>BPLS01021491.1:0-14778 GCA_019656275.1 Rhododendron kiyosumense | reverse complement strand
TAAAAGCAATAGTATTTACAAAATCTATGCGAAATGATAACATACTTATCCGGCTCACAGAATGATACAACAATAGCAGACTAACTCAGAGGGACTCTTAAAAGTCTTTTTTAGTACTTTTGACCAGTGATGTTGTAGTCCCTTGTTCATCATTATCCCTTTTCTCCTTGTCAATAATAACAGTAACAAATATAATGGTTTCTAAGAAACAAAAAAAAAAAAAATGCATACTGCAAGAAAGTCAAAACGCAGGGGTTGCAACAGGTTACACCGTTACAATGGCTATTCCCAAAGGAAAAACATATTACAGCTGGAGAACAACCAACTTGCATAACACATCCTTACTACTCAAAAATCCAAGATTCATACAACTTAGAACTTGAGTTGAAGAGAATGACTAACTAGTTGGGAAAAATCCTTTGAGGTTTTCGAAGACAAGTAGTACTGAGAACTCATTTGTGAAAAAATTCCTCAAAAATTTGCACACGCCTTCAATAAACCTATCTGCTTACATATCAAGCTAGATGGCATAAAAGTTGAAATACTAAACCAGCAAAATTATGGAAACAACTTAGATAACTAGACTACTTGATACCAGCATCAATGCCCATGTAAAACTAGTTATACCACCTAAAATAGCAATGTAACCCACCCAAATGTCACATACGCAGAAATTCTCAAGAAAGGAAAAGAAAAATAGGCACCCTTTTTTCATCTCCGCTACTGAAAATCACAAAATTAACCCACTAATGGCCAAATACAATTAAATTCAATCCCTAAAGCTCAATTTGAAATGGACTCTTTCATTCAAAGTGGATCATTTCCATCCCTTCCCATAATATTTTCAATGCCATGCAGTAACAACTGATAACAAATCCAATTTCTACCACACACACCTTTCCCCCACCCCTTCCCTCCTTTCCCTTTAGATCTCCCTCTTCAGTACCAATGCTAAATCTTGTAACTATTTGGGCTAACCATAAATTGATAGTCAAAAAAACAATTGTGGTTCCGAAAAGCATGGCCAAAGTGTTGATTCTCAACGACCAACTTTCAAAATATAAAATCAAATGTCAAATATTCAATGAAGATAAAAGAGAATTAATAAACACTAAAGGGAACAGCATAGACTACTTCCACCATGTTGATCCTTACTTATAGGAGGAAGCTTGATGTGAGTAATAATTGGAGTAAAAAATTATTAGGGATTGATAATAACAAAAGCACAGACCATAGGTACTAAGAGCTTGGGGGCAGATTTAAGGTTACACCTTACTTAAAGGAGGAAGCTGGATGTATAACAAACAAAACTCGGCATGTGCTCTCCAATCCACAATTTTTCCAATACAGTTTGCAAAAATGGAGCACGCCCAACAACACAAAGAAGCACACTGCAACGATTTGAATGAAACATCATTACCTTTTGAAGAAGGAAGGTCTTTGCCATCTTTACTATAGAACTCCCTGATAGACACCAAAGTTTTCCCTCTGAAATCCTGAATTGTCACCCTTCTCCTCCCAGACAGCTACAATAAAACAAATAAACAAGATAGCCTCACTGCCTCAGTCTCAGAAAGCTATAGAAACAACCTCTACACAACTTCCTAACCCTAATCTAAGTAAATTTTCTTACTTCAGTACAAAAATTGCTTTGGCTTGAAAAAATTGCTCAAAACATTTATAGATGCTCTAAGCCACCGAATGCACAATTTAGGGATCACATTTTGTTCACAAAATCCACTTTTTGACCAACACAAAAATCAAATTAAATAATAAAATAGGCTAAGATATCTTAGACTCAAACTTTGGAAGACTAATTTTCTCCTCCCAAATTTACAATCATGCCATAAAGAAGCTTCTACTCGTATTTGAGCTTGCCCATTGGCGTCTTTCTTACCAAATGAAGCTTTTAACCAAATTTATTTGAGTAAAACTATAAGTAAGGGCTGCAGATGCTATTACTCATAGATACCTCTATACATGTAATGATCGTTATACACCATTTGCGCAATTTAGGGTTCACATTCTGTTCAAACCCTCACCCAAACTCTCTCAGAAAATCTACTACTTAACTAACACAAACATCAAATTAAGTACAGAATGAAATAGATTAAAACATCTTAAACTGAACCTTGCAAATGATGAGATCGCCGTTATCATCGTACTCTTTAGCACCGCCGCCTCTCTTCCTCTTCCCATGTCCTCCATCATCATCATCGTCACCTTCTCCCTCCTCCTCCTCCTCCTCCTCGACGGCGTCGTTTCTAGCTTCATTCACGTCCGGTTCGGGCTTCTGCTCGGAGAGGTAAGACTCGACGACTGTCCTGACGAACCGCTTCCGGTCCGGCGGGGAGAGGTCGACGCCGAGCTGCTCGGAGGCGGCTTGCCGGATCTTGTACTCGGTGGTCTCGTCCATGTTGGAAGACTTGAGGATCTGCAACACGGTTTCTTCGATTTTGGACTGGAGTTCTGGTTCCATGATTTTCTCGGAGACAGAAATCTAGGGCTTGCCAAACAAACTTGCCAATTGGGGAAATTTGTTGATTCCGGTTCAGTTAAGCGAAGTGGCAAAGATCCCGTACATAGCCCAAGGGTCGGTCTGCTTATGTTATGTCTTACTCGTTATTCAGATCAATTTAAGCGTACCTCGATTATTCTCAATTCAGTAAAAAGCACGTTATTTACACCGAAACTAAGATATTTCAAAAAAAAAAAAATTTCTCTTAGCACCATGGTTGAGAGTTTATTGTGGCTTCTTTCTGGACGCATTTAATTAATTGGAATCATTCATCTTCTAGATGTCTTTGAGAACAATGACCACGTTGCTTGATGAGAAAAAAATATCGAGCATGTCAAAAAAATATTTCATTGAATATCGTTTTGATATGTTTTCGAAATGCATTTATGTTTCAAATTGGGTTTTGATTCGGTGTTTCAATCATTTCTTTTTTGCACGACGATGTATTGTGAAAATATATTAATTGATAATATTTTATCTTAACATAATTTTTAACGTGTATAATGTTCTCAACCAGCTCTAAAAAAATAAATGCTTTTAATCATTGAAGTGGTTTGAAAATGAGCTTTCACAATAGGCAAATAGGACTGTTCAGTCTCTTAAAAGTGACCGAAGAATAGCTGATTATTTAAGTAGAGTTACACAATGCACCCGTGTGTAAGCTATTTTCCCACTCACATTGAAACTCAAAATAAATCTGGATCTTTTTGGAATTCCATTTTCTAGATCGATTTATTGGAATTCCATTTGATCAAGCTATAAAGCACTTGTTTGGACTATGGGTTTAGAAATAAACACGAACACAAAATAATTCGCAGGTTCGACTTTAATTGGGAAATTTCTTTTATAACCAATTGAAGTTTGTTCGGTCGTTAGTTTAGAGGTCCAAGAAATGTTAAGTTGCGCCTAACTCTTATTTGAAGAGTTCAATATGTTTTGACACACGCATCCGCGGATGGTAAATTGAATCCAAACGACAGCCCTGCATTTGATCCAAACAATGTGAACCTGCTTTTAAAAGCTTTTCTTTCTCTTTGTTTTGTGAACTCTCTGGTTCTCTCCATCGGTTGTATCTCGTATATCTGCAGGGGTGGTCTAAATCCAGCTCACAATGCAAATGCACCATAGTTCTTGATCCTCGCCAAAAGATGATATCAGTAGGTATGGGTATAAGTACAGTTGATAAAAATAAAAATAAAAATGCACCTAAGCATAGGCCAACCGAAGCACCTTCGAAATCGTTGTTGCTATATTGGAAGTAGAGAAATGAATCACATTTACAATTCCACGTAAAATCGAGGGCGAGCCAATGCCATATATCTGTGACGTATAATCCACAGAACAACAAAGCAATTGGCAAAGAGAGAAACCACAAAACTTCCAGAGAAAAATTACTTCTTGAATTGCCTTGGTCCTTGATTCTTTTTGCTGCAAAGAAAACAAGGCGCAAAGACTGTAGCACTAAGTCCTTCAACACAAGGATTCTACAATGCGAAACAAACAGACAAGGACAGGGAAAGGATTCATTCAAATGATGGAACTCTGATATGTTGGCAAGAATGTGCAGCATTGCTGAGAATAAGAATATCATATTAAGAAAACAGTGAAAAAAGATTATCAGATTACAGTAAACGTTATTTGTTGTAGAGAGTGACAGTTGCTAAGGAAGGTGCCACTGTCAAACAGTGAGATAATAGTACTACTCTACTGGAAGGATTTCTCTTTGGCTCCGATTTTTCTGTTGCCAAAAGAATCAGATCAAAGCTACCGATATGCTCTACAAAAATGAATTGATGAGCATAAAGCCGGTAATTTTTTTCCCCATCATTTAAAAGGCTAGGTAAAGGTATTCTGCCCGTTCAAGTTCTTATACAGCCCCTTTTCTTGATGCACAATCTGTGGCAAAAAATTCAAGATTGCACGGATTTGAGAATAAAGCAAATTGTCTTCTCTTTTTTGTTGGTTATCTCCCCCACAATTGAACCATGATCAACCCCCTCCACCATAGAAGTCACAGATTGATGTGTCAAGTGTGTCCGAGAGTACTACCCTTTCTCTCAAAGGGTCGGCAAGCTAGGGTTGTGAGCGCGCTATTAAAAGGGAGAGCAATTGTCTATTTCCAGCTCAAAACGCACTACATCTCATACGCAATAACATTTCAACCCAAGATTCTACTCATCTACCTGGGTCATGTGGAACAACCAACTACACTTATCCCAAACAGTTAAGGATAACCGTTCCCACAATATGCAAGTAACATAGTACAAACTCCAAAATAACGATAGCAAACATGGGAAACAACTTCAGTAAACATGCCGTACAGGAATCTAACCATACCTTGATTTAGCCTCGTCGCTAGTCGGCATAGAAACTCCTTTCCCCCCACTTCCAGAGACAACCTCATCCATGCTTTGCCCACGTCTTCGATACCTGCCACCAGATGCTACAAATCCTGGACAAGGCCTGTAGGCTTTTATCGGCCACCAACCAAATCCTGGGACTGTCGCAATCCCACCTTGAATCCTTCCCTCTCCATTACATCCACCCTCTAATTTTTCTCTCCCACATGCCTCACAACCCCTGTACTCCAGTTTCAACAGCAATTTAACATACAAAAGAATGAGCATTCTACTCAATAAGATCATCAATGATCAAACCATAGCATCAGTGAAGTGAAAAAAAAAATCGAGGAAACCAATCATCTCACATATACTACGCTTCCATCATGCACCCAGCTAAGTTTCACTGACCCCCAGAAAAACTCATTTAAAATCTGAACCATCCAAAACACTTTTGGATGGTTGATGCTATGCATCTAATGCACAGCACGTCCCCCCGGGTTGATACACCACTAGCCCATTCATATGAGTGATTATCGCCGTTGTGTTAACTTTAAGATCCCATGATGGAGGGAAAATGCTTAGCCTAGCATCTGGAAATAACTTATGTACTCCATCAAATCAAGGCACTCAGTTAGAAACGGTACTTATATCCTGAGAGTGGAAGGATCAAGGACGGAGCTAGGATTTGTATAGAGGGGACGCTAAAACTTAGAACCTAGAATTCCACATATTCACGTGGTTGTTAAATTTCTAAGTTTTCCTTACACAGTTAGCAATTCAAGCATGAAACCTAAGGAATAAACGTTCTTCAAGAAAAATTCCCCCTTTCTATTCATTCTTGGCAAAACATACATATACACACAAATGGGAGTAATTATTTTCCACGACATAATCTCTTTTCATTTTATTTTATTTTTAAAGTCTCGAGGACCCGATATAGTACATTTTGAATATGTAATGTATATTCTATGCTATATGTGTGTCTGGCAAGGTTGGGGGAGGCCCGGGCCTCCCCACCCTTGCACTTCCGTGCGTCCCTGGTAAGGATCACATCTTAAACAAATGCGTGATATTCAACTTGAACAACAATGACCGGAGGATAGTACGGCTCAAAGGAAACTATTTTTGATGGTTAGATAACACTCCAAGGATAGTACGCCCATCCACCACGATATATTTATGAATTCAGCTCAAAATTCGGGGTGCAACTGTATCATTCCTGTAGAATTGCGCAGAAACGTCTGAATGCCAGGAGTTGTAATTAAGTTAAAGTGAAATTTAGACATGGGATTCTCGTAAAATTGGTCAATTGAATAAAACTCAATGATTGCAGTAAGCAGATGAAGGTAATTAACAAGAATCTTATGCATGAAATGAAGTGAGTAAAATGCGGAAGACTACCCGGTAGGAGGAACCGCGACGGGAGTGGTGGATTCTGCTGGAGTAGAAGGGCTCTCTTGTTCTATTATGACAGGATTTGAAGAAGAAGAAGTACAAGAACAAAGGGAAGAGAGAGAGATGCGTTTTAAGACTGTAGAAGATTTGATGAAACAGAGAGATTGGCCATTGGAACTGCGTTGGGATACAGAGAGTTGGTTTGGAGTCACTACTACTGAGAGAAAGGAAATGGTGGCTGTAGTCATCCCCACCTCTACCTCTCTCTCTCTCTCTCTCTCTCTCTCTCTCTCTCTCTCTCACCTCTGCTTATGGCAGTGCAGGAAAGGATAAATGCAAATTGGCCACAAACTTCAACCCTGCTGATTTCGGGAATTACTTGACTGACCCCTAGATTTTCACTCCATTCCATAACGCTCCATCAACGACCGAGCAAGTCTACTAATACAACAATGTGTACAACAATATAAACAACATGCATGGGAATGTGGCATTGCGTGCATGATTAGTAGTTGCAAAGTAGTTACTATTCAATTACCAATCATGTAGTGCCACCTCTGCATTTTGTGTAAATTATTGTACACATTGTTGCGGTAGTAGACTTTGTCAAGAAGAAATGGAGATCGAAAAATGATTGGACATGGGTATCTGTAGTGCAATAATGCATCACGAGATTATATGAGAGCGTAATGCACCTCACTAATTTCAAGCTCAAAAATTATGTATTTACGTAAATAATTTTCCTACCAATATAAATCTTGTTTGATAGGTCTCATTGAGATATTTTAAATGGCGCAAAAAAAATTAAAAAAATATTTTTCATTTACATTATATCTGAGCTTGAAATTACCTTCTTTTTAAAAAAAAAATTTAAAAGAAAGCAGAACTGGGCCTAAGCTTTGCCGATATCTATCATTGCAATTTGAGTCATTTTTAATTTGCAAAAGTAGATCATCCAGAAAAAATTATGAATCGGATATAAATAATCAATTGGTCGGACCGATACAAATCGTAGGATACGTGTCATGTATTGTAGATATTTAACAACTATTGGCAACATAGTGTATATAATATACATACGAGCAATCTCTAATAAATAAGGCGTATGGCTAGTATCATCATACCATTGACCTTGCATATTGTGAATTAGTGCTTGTCTGTGCCTCAAGGTACGGCTCGAATGCTCAATTAAAGTTCTAACTTATATGAGTTTTACTTCCATAACAAATAAAATCAATATGGATTGTGTCGATTACCATGTATATCAATTAAAGTTCTGCTTCCATAACAAATAAAATCAATCCTTTTAGATAAGTAAGTGTTTGGAAAATTGATCTTAGCCATTGGTGATGATCTAGATTTATAGAAACTCTTAACACTTGCTAACCATAGGATTTAGAAATGAAAGGTCTAGATTTATAACTACGTATATAAGATTCAAAAACTGAGTTCCGTTAACTATACAGATGTTCAGATTGTAACGAGTATGAACATTGGATATCTATTTCTAAGGAGTTAATATAGTGGTCTCGTTAAATGCACAATATGAAAAAGTCGATCCCGTAAAAATTCTTGGACATCAACAAATCTCAAAAAATGCTTTAGATTTTTTGTTGTTATTACATTATAATTTAAACCTAAAAAAATAAGATTGTAAGAACCAAAATTTTAAAATTTAAGCACACCAGCAAGTGATCAATGAGAGATTCAAGGATTTTAATAGTAACGTATTTACCTTTCTTGAGACCAGGATAATGTTCCAACTTCATTTAAGAGTGATGGATTCTAAGATTGAAGAATGAAAGCCCAATTTTTTGGTTTAGCATAAATCCTAGATGGCAGTCCTTCGCCTGATTTGGAAGATGGTAGCTTAATGAACCCATTTTGATCAACATCTTGACCAACGAGTAGCTTGAAGTCGCTTTTTAGGGCTTTTCCTTGGCATCCTTATCAAAAGATTGAGCACCATGAGGTTTCATGAAATTCCTTGAGTCAATTTAACTAGGTTTTCAGCTCTGAATAATCAACAAGAACCCCTGCCCTTGACGGCAGTAGAGAGGGAGAGTATGAGAGAGAAAGTAGAAAGAAAGAAGTAGGAAAGAGGGAGAGAAAATAGGTTGGTGAGATGGGTTGGGCTAAAAACAATGAATTGATCAAAACTTGTACATATAATTTTTTATTTTTTTTTGGTTTTTCTCAAAGTGACTTAGGCTATAGCCCACCTTAGCCCTGAAGTACTTCCGCCCTTGCCGGAGATGCTCCAAGAAAGATAGACTCTCTCTCTCTCTCTCTCTCTCATGAACCTGCTCACTTATATTTATTTCCAACTCTGTCTCTTTACTAAAAATGGTTTTTTTTTAAATTATGGACTTTACATTGTTAATCTTAGCAACTCCTTAAATTGATAACCAAAAGATGAGGTGACAAATTTTGATTATCCAAATTTGGTTATGCCATCGGAGTTACTCTAAGATAATAAGCTTTGATAATATTTGTAAGTTGAATGGGCTACAGGAATGGTAGTTTTGTGGGATAACTCACATTTTATCCATAGAATCTTGTTGTGAATAGAGATTTTATAGCTGATATTTTTTCATGACGAAGTCTACAAACTTTTTTTTTTTGGTAAATTAGCTTGAAATTAAAAGAGGTAAATCGAATGTACAGCCTACAAGGGGCAAACCCCAGAAGGAAAAGAAAAGGAAAAAAGAAGAAGAAGAGGTTAACCAAAGTCTACGAACTTGTTTCAAATAAGTCTGGCAGCTCATGAGAAGCTAATTTCAATCCTCTCCATTGACAGTGGTGGTATTAGAGGGATCATTCCAAGTGTCCTCGACTTTCTGGAAGGCCAACTACAGGTAGTACTACGTAATTGTTAATTTTTATAATTCACTTCTATATTTATCAATCTTCAAGTTCTCTTCTTTATGGGTTTTTTTTTTTTTTTTGCGCTTTATTTCCAATTTTACATTCGATCAAGTGAAATTTTCTTGTTTAATGGACTAGTTTAGTGCTGTTAAGTATTGAGCATTGAGCTGAGTGTAGTTGAAAGAAATATGGACGTAAATTAATGTAGCCCATTATTGGCTTTTTTTAAGTCAGGTATTCAAAAACGTGGGCCACTCAAGCCCATTCTACTTATGACTCTTTTTTTTTTTTTTGCAAAAAAAAAAGGGTAGAATGTTAGTCAGTGGGAACTTAGAGGCTATTTATAACCTGAAACTCCAAACAGTGCCCCTCGTGGGGCTTGAACACTGGCTTCCGCAGAGTGGGGACAAGAACCAAAAGGCATCATAGACCTTTGAGTGACTTAACTTTCTATGCTCACTAAACTGCTTCCTTCATTCAAAGTCCCGAATATTAGAACACTTGATCGAAATGATTTTTTTTTTATCGGCATTGATACATTAGTAAGCAGTTAGTTTGCGTATAACAAATGTTGTCCGACCGGACTTCGGATTGGTATTGTGCAGTGAGGTGCACAGCACCGTGTTGCACATCTCCTAGCCGTTGGATCGTGCATCTAACGGCTCGGATCTCATCTCGACAACTAACGATCGAGAGTCATTTATTGCCGAGATGAGATCTAAGCCGTTGGATGACGCACACCACTGCCTAGCATCATCCAAATCGTGTCATTCGGATAACGATACGTATCCCACCCTGTATCCTTTTTGTATAAAAATTACATTATACGACTGTGTATCCTACGATTTATACGCATATCCAAATTCGGTACGTATCGTCTGATTTTTTATTGGGAAAAAATCGGACCTTATTTCAAGAAGCAGAACCCCGAATGCATTAATCTAAGTTGTTTGATCTAATTATGGAATCTTTCAAACTATTTGATAGACATTCAACCTCAATGTACGGCTTGTATAGAAGAAAGAACCATACTTTGATTGTATTTGGCTTGACTTTTCTTTCCCTAACAAAAGATACAAAAAACCTTAATGTAATAGGTCCCAATTGAGAGACTTGAAATTTTGCATCTTAATTTTTTAAAAATGTAAGCATAATTTGTTGGTGGTATTAAGTGTATCTACTTTTTAATTGTCTATTAATTATGATTAATATTGTTGAAGCATAAACTAAATTTAGTATTTAATTGACACAAGAAAGTTAAGTCTAAATAAGTCCAATCACACAAAACCAAAGATAGAAGATACTCCATATTATTGAAGAAGATATAAATGGTATCTAGTTTTTAGAAACTCTAAAATATCTAGCTTTAGAAACTCTAGAATATACTTGTGAAATATCTAGAATTTTTTGTGAGAATTAGTCACATTTGTAATTCTAGAATTATCTCAAAGTTTATCTTGTATTAAAATATCTTTGTACTAGAGTCTTCCATGAAGTAATATAAATAGGGATGAGTTCTAGCTATTTTGTATCCACCCAAAAAAAAAAAGAGAGGTTAAGTTCAAGTGTTTAATGTCCCACTCTCTTTAGTATTCTCTCTTTTCCAAAAATTTTGTTCAACTGAATAATAGAAATTTCTACTCTTCCAACAAACGTATCTTAAGATATGCGATGCATATCCCGATACGATCTATATAATTGAAAACAATAGTTTTGGGTTAGCCTGAGGTAGAATCAATTCTTGGTTCCGCCCTTGATCTTCAACCCAAAATTTTGTCCCAATTTGAGCGAAAATTGGTAGGACTAGAGATGCTACAAGGCCTGGACCATCAAAGCTGACATTTGACAAGTTGATGTGCTTTAGACAAAACTATCTACTATTACACGGGATGAGTCGAATCACCACATTGGCCAGCTCGATCTCGGGGCCGTTGAAGTCCACCTGGGACATCATGTCCTGCACCTTGTACTCTCGAAACGATTTTAGCTTTTCTCTCTCTCTAAGGTAGTAGTAAGGAGTGGTACTGGGGGACGATATGGGGAGGACAAAATAAGGAGAATTTATAGGATTTTGCGTATTGAAAAAGAGGAACAATTGTGAGGAAGCACAGTAAAGCTAGCTCAGAGAAGAAGTGCGGCCAGTTTCATCCAAAAGGTTTACATTTTGGACTTTAAAAAGGTTGTGGTAACAGGCGCTTAGTAGCGATGCTTAACAACAAACAAACTATGTTTTAAAACAAAACAGTTTTTGAAAATGCAGTTTTCAAAATTTTGGAGATATTGGTAAAGACTGGAGATGAAAATTGGTAAGATTGGAGATAAACACTGGAAATGAAAATTAGCAAGCGTTACCTCCTCGGCCAGCTCGATCTCAAGGCAGCTGAAGTCCGCCTGGGACATGTCTTCACCTTGTACTCTATGGTACTGGGGGAGGAGATGGAGAGGGCAAATGGGAAGAATTTATAGAATTTATAAACCATAATATTTGGCACCCCTGCAGTTATCACCTCAGTGGTAGAGAAGCCATTTCTCACATGCTTAACCACAAATAAACTATATGCAATCATGCAACACAAATTTACATGCCTCATATTCAAGCAACGCTAACCGCTTGCTAGCACAACCCAACTATGCAGCAAGACGTGGCGAAAAGGTTGAACCTGGAGGCTGGAACTTACTATGTCAAGTATAAAGATGAGGAAGACGAGGAAGATGAGTTGACTTTAATAGCTTACGACGAGGACTTAAAAGATTTTATGCTCACTTCTAGGTCTCCGGGCAAGACTTCAGTGATGGTATTGCTTGAGTTTAAGCAACCAATTACCAACTTGAATCTAAGGAATTAAGCATTAATCAAGCCCTTTATGGCATCCGAATGAGTTTTTTTTTTCCCTCTAAAAACTCTTAAAAACTTGTTCTAAATAAATTGAATGGCTCCAATCATTCACGTGGGAACTTCAAAATAGGTCTGCTGGAATAATTGCTGTAAAACAAGAACGTATTACCTCAGAATCTGCTACTGAAATATAGAATATCAAAATGAAAGAACAACGGCTGGGTTGAGTCGTGGACTAGGTCGCTCTCTTAAGACGTTTCGCGGCTCTGTCCAAATTGTGCAAGCAGTTCGTTGAGTACCACGCCGTCCCTAGGATAAAACAGCCTAGAATTCACCACCTCTGCACAGAAGAAAAATCGAAAACAAAACACACAATCGACCTATTGCTAGAAGACATTTTTAGGGGTGGAAGAGAGAGTTTTGTTTTTTTCTGTCTCAAAACCAATTCTGAAATGCTGATATTTATAAAAGGAGCGGGCTGAGGCGATCCCAGATTTGCACCTCCCTGAGCGCGAATAATCCGTGACGCTCACCCGGTTAACTAGTTTCTGAATCAGTTTTCCAAATTGCCACCCATTTTTCTGAGCGCACGAGACCTCTTCTTGGGTCCTTATTCACAAACCCATTTGTGTGCGAAGTCATTTAAAGTAGATAGAAGTTTTGTGACTTGGCATACTAGAGAAAACGCAATATTTTACAAATACACACTAAAGTTCCAACAAGGTCCCACACAAGATTTTTTACATTTTGTGTCAAAAGTTTTGTTGAACAATGTGTCCCGTAAACCTGCACCCCACCCCAACCCCCCCAACACACACCACCCACACTTTTTTTTTTCTTTTATCACATTTGCCAGATGGTTAACCATTATATTGTTAATTCTGATTTTCAATAATTAAAATGTCTTCCATCATCTAATAATGCTTTTCAATTAGTTTTGCTTATTCGTCAATTTTGTAGGACTTTCCGGGGGCAGCAAACTCTATTCTCACCATTACGTAGCGAAGATCTACAGAGTGCCGAGGGGGAGCCTTCTATTGTTCCCATTATGCATAATAGGGGCGGGGTATGTTCTTTCAACTCGTACTAATTGTCTCAAGTGTCTTAAAATAGTACCCATATTCCAAAGCTTAAGAGGCTTAATTGCCTCAGGCAAGCACTTCTTTAATTTCTGTCTTTCTGAGAGCATTCATAGATAGTTGTTGTCATAAGCAAGTATCGAATTAAAGGTTCTCTAACATAGGGTATTATTATTTTTAGTTTTTGGTTTATGTCCTAGCGTTGGTTTCAGGGAGATGAAGCAGAAGAAATGGCAATGGTAAATAATGAATGCAGTGGCGGACCCAGGAATTTGACATAGTGGGGGCACCAATTTTCTTTGTAACGCGGTAATATATGAGTTACAGTTAAGTACATTCACACCAAAATAATTGTAACATTCATGATCATGTAATAATTTTAAAGTATATATTTATTTTAATAAAAGCTACTTGGGCAAATTGCGTACCATAACTATATGAGTTAAAAAAAAATTATCATATGTTTATAATCTATTTTTCTATTATTAACTCTACAAGTACAAATTTCAGGGATCAAAATATACAAATACAATGTGTGGGTTCATATTGAGTACTACATAAATGATTGGAGATGTTGGAGAGTGGGAGAAACATTGGTTGTAAAAGAGTTCTAGTGTATTTTGAAAACAAAAAACGAAAAAACTTAGATTGGAGACGATGGGGAGGAGGAGTTCCAATGTATTTTGGAAAAAAAAGAAAAAAATTTGGAGGATTGGTGACTCGAACCCGCGCTCCTCCTTTCCAAGAGCGTGCCACTTACCACCGCACCACCCATTAACTTCTTACACATGTAGGACATATTATATAAATATCCATACAAAATCTGGAAAAAAAAAATTTTAAAAAGGGCGTGGGGGCACGTGACCCCATGTGCCCCAAGGTGGGTCCGCCCCTGAATGAATGGGAAAACAGGAAAAGAAAAAAAAGGAATAGGGCAGAAGATATAAGCAAAAGAAATGGGAGAAGGAAAAGGGCAACAAATCAGTAAACGAGTGACGACTTTAGATGGAGTTGTATTTTTTTATACAGCTGGGTGTTGATACCACAGTTGGTTTCAAGTTCCCAATCCAGTAGGCAACAATTCAAGCTCAAGTTTCCTCAATTTTCCTCTAGGTCAAGGCACTTACTTTTTCTTCCTTTGTAACTAGCGTGCAACCCGTTCGATGCACGGGCAAAACCAACTCATTCTAGCGTTGTGCCCGTTCGAACCTACTTTTTTTAATTTTCCCGTGCATCGAACGGGCACAACGCTAGAATAAGTTGGTTTTGCCCGTGCATCGAACGGGTTGCACGCTAGTTTTTCCTATAAGGTATTGTTCACCTATATTTTCTCCACGATTTGCAAGGCTCTACATGCCTCTATTTTTTGTCTGACAAAATTTTCTACTGGGTTGCCCTCCCTATGACGTCTAGATTCAAAATCATATACTTCACTCAACATATCTGAGTGATCACTACGACACAAACATGAAGAAGGCCTCATAAAAACCTGCATAAAATGTAAAAGTACTACCCCCAAATAAGATGTCAGCTGAATTAGCAAAGAAAACAAACCATGTAATGATTTAACATTTCATAGTATACTAATACACGAAAAATAGGAGAAATAATCAAGGCTCAATCACCCAATTTCGTGCACATAGCGATGGATTAGTGGGGTTCCGTGCAAAATTAATCAACTGAGTAAGCAAATAACTGAAAGCGCGAGGAAAAAGTTAACTTTATTTTCCGAAGGAGGAG
>BPLS01021489.1:0-21621 GCA_019656275.1 Rhododendron kiyosumense | reverse complement strand
TTTGCGTGTCTGCTGATTTCAAATGAAGGGAATTGATCTATGTTCAGATTCAGTAAAAGAGATATAGGTTTTGTCCTAGTAGTTTGATGAAAGTAAACTGAACGATAGATCGAAAGTAGAAGAGAGTACGACGTCGTGGAAGAGATGTCTTCTTATTGAGTTGAGAAACTACAATCCCTAAATACCCGGTGGCGGACACATAATTTTCACAAAGGGAGTTTCATAAAAAAAAGTTTACCAAGAGCTTGAAGAATTAATACTACTCAGTTTATCAGAGAGAATGAAAAATGTTTACAAGATTTATTTCAAGGGGTTATATTAATTTTAGTGTAGGGGAGGGCGAAGGGGATAGGGGTAGAGCCATGATTTAGATTGAGGTGGCTCCATTTGTGTTGTTACGTGTTTTACGTAAATTAAAGTGTGAAGAGAAAGTTTTAGTGTCAAGACACGTGATTGAGTTTTACCGGTTGATTTGGTCTTTTGTTGAAAAAAGAATCAAGGTTTGGTACAACTCTGTTGCATGTGATCGATTTTCAAACTCGTTAACTTTTCAAATTCCTTTTATACAAACTAGGTGCATCGCAACGTGCCTGTCATGCCTGTTGTAGAGATCGATTTTGAATTAGCAAATCAGCCAACATGACATGAGGGATAATATGAATCTGGCATAACCATTGTTGCATGAGGGGTAATATGAATCTGGCATAACCATTGTTGCATATGCCACAAATCAATTATTCTTGAACAAGCTCTCCAAGCTGCATTGCAGTTGAGTAGGAAATGCTCAGCTGACTCCTCTGCATTTCTACAACAGGGTGCCAATCAAATCAGCAAAAGGAAAAAACTCGGCGTAATTTTAGACACCCCAGATCAACAACAAAAACACTTTAACACCCTTGAATCAATGGACAACACCTATACCCTACTACTTTAAAAGAAAATCCATCGTACTATGCTACACACACTCACATCTACCTACATAACAGTCTCATTGCAAAATTTGGGAGGATGAGTACAAACTTATACTCGAATCGGCATTCTGGTAGGCTTCAAAAAAGAAAACCATAATATTCTCATAAGTCATGTATAAAAGTCATAATTTCTCACAAGTCATGCACACGTCTCATACTATAACATAATACTTCATTCCCAAGGATTTGGTAATCTACCTGCACCACCCAGTCCAGATTTTGACTGTAAAGTTGCTTGTCCATAAACTGACAAAGGATCCATTGGCATAGATTTCTGAGATGCACCCATATTAACTTCTTGAATGATGTCCTGGTAATTCCAAAAGGGATACAAGATGAGATTGCTAATTCCAAACGTGAAAGACAAACAACCATCAAAGAGAAATCACCCAGATACATCAGTCGCTACAATATTAACTTCTAAGTTACTATCAGATGAATTACTGTCCTGCTATCAGCACGAGATCTACAGTGTTTCATGAATCAAAATTGTAGAAATTACTTACAGAGCCGATTATGCTTCTCCACGAGATGCGCATGACTTCCTTGACTTCCTAACCTCTCTATAGCCAAGAAAAACATACATACAAAGATTATATGCAGAACCAAGGAGATTCTAGATGAGAGATTTTTTTTTTTTTGGATTTGGTTTTTCTGAAAGGGCTTGGAGGAGTGGAGAGTGAGAAGTACCAGCCCAATTCACCAGATTTGGTAATGAAAAAATAACAAAATTTCCAAATCGGAGAATCTATGCGCAAAGATTCAAGTAATTACAAGAACACGTAACCGAAGATTTGAGGTATGCTTCGATGGACATTCCTCAACTCAGAGTAACCAAATCCACTCAAACGTACAATTTTTTTTTATATGTATAGGTAAACCACTAACCATATGGTCCATATTTGCACTCAGGCAGGGAGACATAACATTTGCTGGGTAAATATAGCTAAGACTCAAAGGCAGCTTCATACTCAAACTGCTTATACGCGTTTTGTCGTTACCCAAGTCTTTTGTATTTTTTTTTTTTTTTTTGTAAGTATCTGTATTGTTTGCTGATTTTGTGAAAGTAGAGGGTAACAACTTATAGTAACGTGCCATAGCCTAATATCAGCAACCAATGCACATGGCCAAAAATTAAACCTTGCCCAACTGAAAATATATAAAACTCACCCAAATGGCAACCCAAATCCAGCCTAAATCATGTAAAAAGAATTCAGAAAATTACCTTCAGAATATCTGAACCCTCAATCTGGAGCCACGAAGCTGAAGATTAGCAACTATTGGCCCATTTGATCTCTGTTTTTTCTTTCAACCAAAACCCGAACCCTAGAATATGCATTCATAGAACCTCCGATCGACAACCAACAAACCCTAAAAAAAAATTTGCAGCCACATTAGCCAAACCAAACAACATGCAAACCACAGCGAAGAACATAGATCGAAGAAAGCCACCGAAAACCCATAGTTTTTGCACTTTCAATTTAAGTTCTAGCTATTTCCACCAAATCTAACTACATAATATCTTAACCCAAGTTTTGATGGTTTAATTATAGATCCTAAAAAATCAAACCACTAAAACGAATAATTGGAGCACAATCTACTATCAAACTGGCAGGGAGAGTAACATCTTAGCAAGAGAAGAAAATCAAAATTTTACAATCCGAATTCGTTCCTTCAATTCTTCTTCTCTGCTGACCCCCCTCACCAACCAAAGAACCAACTTTACCTCTCTGCAAAATCAACACCAACAATCACAATCCGAATACCCAGAGAAATTAGCAATAACAAACGCTTGCACAGCGGGAAAATCAGATATATATAGAAACAAAATTCAAACAAAACCCTAGATCTAAGGATTAACACCCACAGAAAATCTGTATACCTTATGCAATTTCTGGAAGTCGGGTTCCATGGCCTAGGGTTTAAGATTTGACGGTGGGATCGATCGTCCAGTGAGCATGAGTTGAATGGTTATGGCAGGTGACTGAGAGAAGACCGGCTTCAGTGGCTGCCATGGAGTCGTTAACAAGGGGAGAGAGAGAGAGAGAGAAGAGGGGTCATGGAGTCCTGAGATCGCAAGAGAGGGTGAGAGAGATGTATTACGTGAAGAGTAAAGGTTTAGTGAGAAGCTTGTGAGGGTTAAAGTGGTGCATCTCTCCCACCCAAATCAAAGACACCTGTAAAATTAACCGCTTCACTCAAATCCACTCGTCCAACTCCTACCGCCACGTAGCCCACTACTACCACAAGTAAAATGACGAATTACCCCAACATCCCAAAAACACAATCTTCCAAATTAAGGGTTAAATTCGTCCAAATTGAAAATGTGGCAAGCGAAAAATTGGCTGGAACTCCCTCTTCTTATAGAGGAGGAGGAAACATAGCGTTGCCCATATTTAAGAAAAATAATGAGGACCACTTCCAACCACTAAATCAAGATTCTCTAACGATGATTATTTCATTTGCACTAATGTGACACAAAATAAGACTGGTCGTTATTTCATTGGACTACCTAAGCCATTAATTTATTTGTAGGTATTGATATGTATGCTGTCCAAGTAAAAAGTCAAGTGAATCGGACAATGATAAAGACATGGTCGAATCATATTTGACACAAAAGAATTAAAATTAAGGCCAGACTTTGACCGAGTCTTGACCATTCATTAATTTTTGCCTCAGCCAAGGATTGTTTGCAATTTCTAAATTCAAAGAAACTGTCTATTTAATAGGGTTTCTGAAATTATTTTGCATGTTAAAAAATGCTCACAGCGACTTATTTAATATTTGAATCATTAAATATACAAATTACGAAGACTGTGAACATAAAAAAGGTAGGAAAATGGGAAGCCTCTCAATTATAAAATTGCTACAATTGTCAAATACTCCAAGTAAACACAAGACCAACACCGTATCTCAATCTTATGCTAATGATTCTACAAAGTTGCATGCCCGAATGTCACGGAGACCAAACATTCTAAATTTTGGAGTCACTGGAGAGTTTGTCTGGTCGTTAATTTTAAGAAGAAAATTAGTCGTGGTGCATACAAGCTGGCTTGGGCACTCGGTTACAATTAAATTAAAATTTCTCAACCCTAGTGATATCTTCAAATCTTAAGTTTAGAACTTTTGAATTCGGAAGAAACCGACGGATTGATGTTTCAAGGAAAGCCGGCTTCGTTGTTCCAAATTTTCAATTGTCTGCACATTTTTTCAATTGTATGCATTCAGAATAAGAAGAGACAAATGCCTGGTTTTCGAAGTATGAGAGAGAGAGAGAGAGAGAGAGAGAGAGAGAGAGAGAGCACGCGTTGTTATCGAATCTCTGGTGGTGCAGACCCTTATTTGGCCAGTTTTGTTTGCATGTGTTAGAAATGAATTTACACGGTCAAACAAAAACGGATTTTGAATAGTGTGGGCACACGCCCCAAAGATTTTTGCCATGAAAAATTGGGTGCGGCCCCCCTTTTGGAAAAAAGTGTGGCGAAACGCTTCGATTCAGAGTCGCCACTTGGGTTTTAGCGGAGGAACACCCAAGGAACCAAACTCGAAAACGCTTGCCACGTTTGTTTGATTTGAAAATTGATTTGATTTGAAAAGGCGTAGACTGGTCCGTCGTTACCTTCGATATCTGAGGTTCGGAAGCCAGGTTACGAGAGGGGAAGGGTTTTATGGCACCCCCCTCGCCCAATCCGGAGATCGGTCTCTACTCAGGCATTTTGTAAAATATTTGCAGTTTTCTCTCATTGACCATTTTTATCCAGTCAGGGTGGGGGAACAGTTAATGGGGATTAAGACTGCAACAGGTTGCAGTTTATGTGACAAAATGTTTATGGATGATTGATGGCTTGAATCAATAAATATGTATAGATTGAGAACAAGCACTGTGAACAATTTGAATAGACGGGGTACGCTGTTTTTCAAAAGGTGTGAGCAGGCAACCCATCAGTATGCACTGGCCAGACCACTGCATACTGATACAACCTGCGCACGCCGCTTAAAAACTGGCGTACTCTACTCTTTTGCCTTCACGGTCTTTGTTTACAACCCTCTGGGCTCTAAAATGGACCAGCGCACACCCAGGACAAACCACGCATGTTAAATAGCAGCATAAATATAAATTACAGACGGGTGAAATGGCTTGAAGCCATGAAAAAGGACAGAAAGCCCCATAAACAGTGTGGGAAAATAGATAAAGGCCAGGGCTAAGCTACGATGCAAGGGCCAGCCACTGGTCCTTAATGTGACTGCCATACGTCACTCATAAAGGACGCACGCCAGTCAAATCTCTGGTCCAGTGCTTGGCTTTGCATCATCTGAGTTCTGGAACATGACTAGAAGGATCCCAGAGGCCTTCTAAAGCAAGAAAGAAACAAATGTTGAAAGCTAAACATAAACAGTTATATAGTGCAAAAAACAGAAGTCTGGTTATTAGCATGCTATAGGGTGATCAAAAGAGACGTAAACAAGAACCAAACAACCCATGATCCCCATGCCAGTAGTGCACATACCGCCATGACTGGCGTACAGCCTGCGGTTACTGGCGTGCGCCATGTTGTGTCTCACACGATTGTTTTATTTTTCCAGTTTAAGGCCAGGACTAGTATTGATTACTAGTCTGAACCTCACTGGTTCCCCTCAGGGGTCGAAAATAGAAGGGAACACAAAGGTGGTATACCTTTGGTTGGAGGTTGGGAGGATGGCTTTATGCTTTGAAGATGGAGGCTTAGAGGGTGGAGGGATGACAATGGGGTGTGTGGAAGTGGACTCCCCTTCTTTCTCTTTCAATGTAGGATAGGAGAGAGAGAGCAAGAAGAGAGGAGAGAAGAGGCTTAAATGTTCTTAATGGAACCAACCCCTTGCATATGATTGCAAGGGGGCATTTATAGGGGGAGAGTGGACTAAGAGGGGAGTAATCAGTTGGGTTAGAGGCTGGTTGGGTTAAGGAGAGGAGGCTCCCATGCATTAAATGCATGGGACTAGGTGATGGGTTGTGTAGGAGAGAGAGGGGAACGTTCCCTGCAGAAAGCCATCATCAGGGGGCTACGCACTGTACTGGGACGGCTACAAAGTCTCGAGCACGTGACAGAAAAGCGGTGATTTGACTGGCTTTGACCTGCGTGCACCGGAACTATAACTGCGTGCACCAGTCAAACTGAGTCAACAGTCGATGTCCGACACGTGGCAACTTACTGGCGCACGCCAAGAGAAACACTGGCGTATGCAGGTAGGATTTGCTGGGGCCGTTTGGCTCGAAGGGTTTTGAAGGGATCAAAATGGATTTTGAAAGAGTTTGAAAGGGGAATATCCAAAGCTCAAAACTCAAAGCCTCCCATCGACCTCGAAATGTTTTTGACCTTTTATCATCATTGGGGCAACAAAAGACCGTAAAAGAACTAGTCTGGATAGTCCAGAATGGGGTGTCTACAAATAGGAAGCTTCTAGTAGAGGTCGACAATTCCGAATTGGAAAGGCATATTCTCTTTATTTGTCCGGTTCGTTTGTGGGATGGATAAGACTTTGGGTGGATAAAGAAGAAAGGTGAATAAGAACGAATAAGACTTTGGGTGGATAAAGAAGAAAGGTGGATAAGAACATAGATGAATATGTTATGAGGGGGATTAGCTTATACTTGGTTTGAGTAGTAGTTTTTTGTTTTTGTCAACATTGTGTAAATCAAGTGGGGCTGTTTGAAAACCATACAGCTCTAAGTGGATGGAAGACCTTCTTTGTGGAAATATGCCCAAAGAAACTACTATGGAAGATATGGCAGTCATCTTTCATCAGTGCTGGTCTATTTGGAAGTCTAGGAATGCCTTTATCTTTTCGGGTAAACCTATGAATCCGAAGGAAACAATTGAAGCTGCTTCTATGGGTGTCTGTGATTACTTGCTCGCTTTGTTCAAGGGTCCTAAAATTAGCATCACTCGGTAGGTAAGGGAGAATAGGTGGACCCCTCCCCCTTCCTCTGTCTAGAAATTCAATATTGACGGAGCTTTTAAATCCTCCTGCAGCTTGGCTGCCTTTGGCGTTATCGCGAGAGATAGTGGTGGAATAGCTCAATTTTGGCGTATGGGAAGAACGATTGCAACTTCGGCTATTAGCATTGAGGCTTGGGCTCTCAGAATAGCTTGCAGCGTAGCAATGGAACTAGACATTTCTAAAGCAATCTTTGAGTCAGACTGCCTAGAACTTATCAACTGTTTCAAGTACTCCAATTTTTCAGGACCGTGGGAGATTAGAACTCTGGTAGATGACATCAAAGAGTGGGCTAACTCTAGGAATTGGTCCTTTGTTTGGTGTTGTAGAGAGAACAACAAAGTCGCGCATTGGCTAGCTGCAAATTGTCTTAGCAAGAATTGTATTTTCTCTTCGGGTTGTATTCCGCCCACTTTGCAATTCCTACTCGATTCTGATGTATTGCGTTGATTTTGTCTTAAATGAAATTGACCTCTTCAAAAAAAAAAAAAAAAGTGGGGCTGTTAGAAATTAGTATTACCACAAGAGGTTGATCTCCTATCCATAGGAATCGAACCCTCGATCTCTCACTCCCAAAAGGAGCCCCAATAAGAGTAGATAGATAACAATGGATGATATATGAATTTACTTAATTGTCCTCATTAAATAATTACATTGGGAACACAAAGAAAGTTTGGCGGTCAATTTGGTCTGTCTCCCCACCCGAATAAGCTTATCCAAGGTTGTGGAGTGGGATTAGCTAAGGCTCCTTTAAGGGCATAAGCTCTCCCCCTCTCCCTTATCCCCTTACCAAACACCATCTTCCTATATATTCCCATTCCCTCCCTTATCCCCCTCGTTCTCTTATCCCCTTTCTTAAAACTTCCAGCAAATAAGCCCCGACCTTGTTCATTTGGAGACTTAAAACTTCTTCACATGGTTTTCAATAAATTTTCTCTATCCATCTCTCTCAATTCATTACTAGTTAGTAAGAGTAACTTATTATGTTTCTATAGAAAACTTCCTCCACTAAGTATCTGCAATGTGGTGCGCGAGGTTGCCGGTGGTCAAATTATGTCTGGGACTAGCTAGATAGATGATAGTCATCTATAACATGATTAAGAGAACACAGGGCCAGGACACTTCAGATTTGGGCTCCTAAGTAATTGATTTGGTGTCGTATACTCTCTTTTTCTCAAGACAAATGCTTCAAAAACCTGGCATTCAATAAACTTAATTTTTAATGTGATCAATGTTCTTGAGAAGGTATAAAAAATAAATGATTCAGATTATTAATGTGAGTTCAGGAAGGACTCCCAAAAAGGTCGAAATTGGACCGTCCAATCCATAAAATCTACGGTAAAAGATTCCATCCTCAACCTAAAATTGGACCTTGATCATTCACGTGATATAGTTTCAAACTCAAGTAGTGGGTTTTTTTTTTTTTTGTCACAATTTATACATCAGGGAGCAAGGTGTTGATAAATTAATTTATAGCAGATTTAGGAGTTGTCTATATAATTTTCAATCCCACCCGCGTCATTCATAGGGCTCGAACTTATGCCTCTACATAGGAAGGTTGAGGGAAACGCTAACTGAACTTTATAGCTCAGTGGCGTCAAGTAGTTGGTTTCGATCTCTATTATTTCATGGCTTTATATCAAATCAATCACTAATTAAAAATAATCAATCGATCACAATCAGAGCATTAGAAAACGTAACGAAGCACTAATAATGCAGCATACAAAACAATCAATATACAATTAATTATAGTACAAGAGATATATGCACACATTATTCTTTACCGTATCCACCACGAAACCATACGCATCACCGTTACTACGTCAATCTCCACCATCTAGTCCAATTTTCCACTACTAATTATTTCTCTAAACGATTTAAAAAAGCGAAATAATTTCCGCACAAATTTAAAACACAACTCCGGCCACAATCTCATCGGGAACATTCTATACATATGGGTTCACGTACATCAAACAATTTCGAGCATAATTGTATCCGTAATTGTGTTTTAAAGTTGTGTGCGTAGACTTTTTGTTGAAGGCAAGAGAGAGTATCGCTGGCGACGGAAAATCAATCACGGATAGAGCATTCAGACCAGTGGGAGAACTCCGAGGCGAGGCGGGAGGCGATGGCAGAGTGGTACATGGCATCGTGGAACGCCCCCGTGTCGGTCGTCATCAGCCGGAGCCGTCTCGCCTTCTCATCGGTGAAGGTTCCCGACGCGAACCGTGATCTGGTCGACAACGTTTTCGGATCCTGATCTGAACCCGACTGCGTGTCCACATCGAGCCTGAGTCTGTTGCCGGGGTCAACGTAGTCGGGCTCGGAGGACCAGCCGAAGAGCGGGGTCCACCAGTTGGACGATGACGTGCCTTTCCTGTGGCCTCCGGTGGCGCATGGGCGGAGACCGATCGGTCGGATAGATATAAGGTTGACGGCCATTTCTTTGCGTATATGCAGGTAGTGAGATAGTGATCTGGGAGGGTATATAGAAATAGAAGCAGAGTGTTTAGAGAGAGAGAGAGAGAGAGGGGGGGAGGAGGAAGGGGAAACGGATAAGGTTGTACACGTGGTCGTATACATCTTGACGCGTTGTGTGGGGATCAGCTATTCGAACTATGGAGATGCTAAAAAATTACAGTATATACTTTTTCCGTCTCTTTTTAAATTTTTTTTTTTGCGAAAATTAGTGAATTTTTAAATTGAACACTTTAATTTGGTCTAAAAAAATAAAAATATATATAAAAATATAATTTTTTGAAATCTGAAAATACACGAATTTTCGTAGAAAGATTATTTAAAATGGGAAGGAGGGATAAAAAGAGTTTAAATTCTATCCAACTTATGTTTCCACTAGTACTGTTTATCGCTCCAGTGTGTATTTATCACTTCAATCTGAATCGTTTATCTTGTTGAATTAGAATTTAATATACTACCTTAAAAAATCTAATTAATCGGAAAATTAGTAAGTATTAGAAAATTGAATTTTGATTTATAAAATGAACAGTAATGCATGATTCCTCAAAAAGTTGGTTTTTATTTTCATTATTGTACTCCATATTTCTAACCTTTAAAATCATTTTCAAACATTTTTGAGAACTAATTTTGTCAATCTAAACACTTACCTTTGACTTTTCAAAATAGGCTAACACTTTTGGAACATCAAAAAAAGTTTTATGGTTTTCACTACACGCATTACGTATTAAAGTGTATGGAAGTTTTATATATAGTTTTTCACGAAATGAGTACCTTTGTCAGAGATGAATGACAAATCCAAAATTTAAAGTAAATCTAAAAATTGAGAAAAGACAAACTTACCAAATGGCGAGCTTAATTGAAGATAAATTTGTCATGATTATGTTGTTATCCAACTAATTATCTATTTGGTATAAATATCCTGTTGAACTAAATTTAGAATTTGAACGCTGAAGATGACGATTATAAAACCTAGGTGGAGTCAATTGGGAAAACCCTTGTCCCCTTGACGCACTTGTGCATTATAAGCAAACGGCCTTGCTATTGTCAGCCCATTATATTGACGATAAGTACACTAGAAGATAAAGAAAACAAGTATTTTTGTAAACTTTTTACACTTTTTAATGCACATTCCCTCACTTACTAATGTCACCTCATTAGACTGATTTTAAAAACCCCTTGTCCCCAGTGCCGGCTCTGGGCTAAGGCCCAAGAGGCCGGCGCCTTAAGCTCCCAAGAATGTGTACAAATTAGGGCATCCTATTATTTTGAGTACCCATTATGTATGTCCAATCTTTTTAGATGTAACAACATTAGAAGTCCATTTTAATACCCAAACCACCTATTTTACACTTAGGAGACACGGGCCCAATGGTTGGGCCGAACCTAACTTGCTCAATCAAAGGAACAAAAAAGGAAAAAGAAAATGCAGATCATGGGCGGTTTGTCTTCATGTAGAGCCCCTTGGAAAATGATCCTATGTGGTGGGTTCTTATATAAGTTTTATGCATATTCTACCATTAACAGCTCTAATCTCCCGAACACACAATAAAATGGAAGAAAATGAATTAGAGATCAAAGAAGAGAAAATAGGATCAGAAATTAGTATTTGTATGGGTTTTTTCCTAATCGAATACATGCATTTGGCTTTGAAAAAATCATTTAACTACTTGTTATTTTATTGTCGTAAATTTTATTAAGAGCCTCATTGTTTACGTCCGTCTTAGGCCCCCAAAATCTCAGAGCCGGCCCTGCTTGTCCCCTCTGCTCCACTCGTTCATATCCTTCCATGTTCTTATTTCAAAAGCCCACCATATAATTACAATCGTCATCCAAATCATTCATCTCGTAATACACGTGAAGAAGATATCGCCCGTATAAAAATGATTGCAAATGGAAGTCAATAATTATAAACATTAACAAGAGACATTATCTCTATTATATCTATATTATAAAATACAAAGAAAATATATTTTATACTTTTAGGTTGCGTTCTTATGAATTTAACTTAAATTTGAAAATTGTCTTTATTTGAATTTTTTCCGCATTTGTTAGTTTGCGCCAATTTTTTGTAGGTTATTGATTTGTTTCGATGAGAAGAATCGAAAAAGTAAATTTTTATTTTTTTTACTTTTACCCAAGTATTTTGAGAAATAACCACATTTTTTTTTGCTTAAAATGGTTATTTCTCAAAATACTTGGATAAAAGTAAAAAAAAATATTTTTCTAATTCCTCTCGTCGAGACGAATCAATAACCCATAAAAGTATGGTGCAAAACAAACTTTAGGAAAAAAAATTCAAATAAGGATAAAATTCTTAGATTTAAATTAAATTTAAGTTAGGTTAATAAGAACGCAGCCTTAGACTTTGAACTTAAGGAAATTTAACCAGGTATCTATAGATATCTCAAATTGATTTCTAGAATATATATATATACACACACACAAACATATTCTTAATCACGTATCTACATATGTTTTTATATATGTACTCTGCGAGATGAACGCTATGAATCAAGATTTTGGGCATAAAATAGCCAGACACAAAAAAAGGAAAGTAAGAGTATTAAAAAATATGCAAGGATGAGGATTGGAGGGATGCGAAATTATTTTATTCTCCTGAAGCATTGCTCCACAGGGTCGCTATACCACATATTTGTGTGGTGCCCCTAAAAATGTGTTTGGGTTTCACATAGAAGCGTGGTGAAAAACTCCTTTGGACATGGGCAGAAGCATGCACTAAGAACAATTGGGGTCAAGTGATCCCACTCACTTTGATTTTTAACAAGAATATTTGGGGTCAAGTTTACAAACCAAAATTTTTTATTTTGACCTTACGTAGAACAAAATCTCTAAATTGCCCCAACTAGATTAAATGCATAGAAATTTCAAGCCTCTCTTCTTTTCGGAAATGGATAATGCTACAAATGAAACTATCATGGGCTATCATGTATTGTTTGACAAATAATATAATAAGTGTTTGGGATCAATTCTAAAGCAAAATTAGATTATTAGTGTTTATTTATCTTATAATTAACCTTTTAATTTAGTTAGTTTTTGGACTAAAACATAGAGAAAAGTTATTGCATATGAATATTCAAGCTAATGACTTTTGCCTAAGCCTTCGTTTGCGAATCGTACCCTTTTCCCAGGTTTAAAGAAAAATAAGAGGATCGCTCCCCACCACTAAATTAAGATTCCCACGATTATTTCTTTTTCAGGATGTGAATAAGATTTATCATGATTTCATTTGACTACCTCGTAGCCCTTTATTTATAGGTACATAATCGATACAAAAGAGTTAAAAGTCTAGAGGATATTAAAGACATGGTCGAACCATATTCGATATAAAAGAGTTAAAAGGTCAAACTTCGACAGAGTCTTGACCGTTCATTTCTAAAATAGGTATTCTCTCCATCCTATAAGTGTTTGCCCCGCCAGGAATTTTTTGCAAATTTTAAATTAAAACAATGTATATTTGAAAGTAGTTTCTGAATATATTTTATATGTTTGAAAATTTTCAGTGTCATATGTAATGTTTGTTTCATTGAATAATACCGCCGTATTAAGACGGAAAGTTCTACAAATTAGAAACCTCTTAATTAAAATTGCTACGCTAGTGGAGTGAAGTGCAGTTGGCCTCCTTTACATATTCTGGACAGGATTAGATTCCCGTAAGTCTCATTCCCCTCCCCCAAATCTTCTAGAATAGTGTAGATTAAGATTATCGTACAAAAATAATTTAAAATTGCTATAATTTTCATATAACTCCAAGTAAACACAAGACCGACACCGTATCTCAATCTTAACACTATCGATTTTATGAGATCGCATGCTTGAATTTTACGGAAGCCAAACAATTCATACATTGGGGTCATTGGAGGATTTATCCGGTCGTTAATTTTAGAACTTTGAAATTAGTCGAGGACTTCGAGGTGAACATAATCTGGTCTGGACATTAGTGATATCTTCAAAATTCAAATCTTTAGTTTAGCACTTCTGAATTCGGAAGAAACCGACGGTCGTTATTTCAAGGAAAGCCGGCTCCGTAGTTCCAAATTTCAAATTGAATGCGCGTTTTTCCAATTGTATGCATTCAGAATTAAGAGACAAATGTCTAGTTTTGGAAGTATGCTTGAGAGAGAGAGAGAGAGAGAGAGAGAGAGAGAGAGAGAGAATGCGTTGTTATCGAATCTCCGGTGGGTGCCGACCCTTAAATGGGTTTTGAATGGGAAGCCTACTGTTACTGTAGGGGTCGACAATTCCGAATTGAAAAGGTATATTCTCCTTATTCGCTTGACATTTCTGGCATAACTAGAACGTGAATTTAATTTCTTCCCAATCACATTTCTAACGAGCATTGCCACATTGGCCTCTTGCAACGGCTAATTATTTGGTACTCTGGGATTTAACTTCCCTCCCCTAACATAACATGTGGAGTCTACATGTGATTTTCGTGTGAACCCCACATGTTATATAAGAGGGAGAGAGTATACTCCGAAGTATAACTTGCAACCAGTAATCAACTTGGTACTCTCTTTTTCTACTTACTTTTCTTTTTTGGGTTCTTGTTTCTCAACAAGGGACTCAAGGGCAGAATTGTGCTATGGATACCATGGGCTGTAGCCCACGTCACATTCCAAAAACACCACAAATTTTTTTTTTTATATGCCAAGTTTTAGTTAAAAAGGTTTTAGCCCAACCCATTTCTTCTTTAGCCCAACCCACCAATCCATTTTAATTAGCCCAGCCTTCTTCTTTCTTTGAGGAAAACCCAAACAAAGTCTTCATCGATTTAGGAAAAATCAAAACAAAAGCAAATCAAATTACACGGTAAACAAAATCCCATCCTTCTTTCTTTGAAAAATAAAATTACATCAACTAGCTAGAGAGATTGGAGTTATAAAAATCTTCTGATGTGGAGATGAAGATCAGCGGTCGAATCATCGGAATCGCGCCATAGTTCGCTAGAGTCCTAAACCAATCGAACAGAGAAGTTGGGGTTGGTTTCGCCTTTGAGGCAAACTTGTTGAAAATATCCACTCAGATTCGATAATAAATGATTTTTACTTTTTGAAACATTGTAGGATAGAACTTCAATAGTGTACATTTTTTTTACTTTTATTTTGTTTATTTTTGAACATTTACGTATTTATGTATAAGTTTGCCTCTTTTTTTGTTCATATATATAAAATTTGGGTTAGCCCAGGGCAGAATTAATTCCTAGTTCCGCCCTTGATTAGGGACTCTTTGGACAGGTTATGGTATCCAATTATCAACAACGTATTCAGGGTGTGTTCTACTACGAGGTCCCGTTCTGCTAACGAAAATAAATACTACTGTACTTATTTTTTTAAATAAGAACTTATTTTTTTGAATTAAATGTGATGTATTGTGAGAAAATTATCTACCTTATAAAGCAGAAAATAAGTACTTTAAAAATAAGAATCGTGACAGAATGGGGCCTGAAATAAGTACATACTTACTTTTCAATTAAATGTTGCGTATTTGAAAGAATGACCTATCTCATAAAATGAGACATAATAAGTACTTAAAGAATCAAAATTTTAGCAGAACAGAACCTAAATCCTAGACCTTTCTCTTTGGAATAGGAGTTTAATTGTAGTAATAGCCTCAGAGTTCGGAGTCCTTGATGCTGGAATGCTTAGTTTGTTTGTGGTCTTGTGACTTGTGAGTGGAAAGGGCAATCTAGTCACACGGTTGGGGTCCCTGGGGAAAATATTGCGTGTATGCTTGTATTAGGAGATGGAAGAATAAAAATCCTAGAATTGCACTACGGAAAGTATGCCTTCATATGATGGGGGTAGCAAAAAGAGAATCAACTATAGTTTTCTCTTTTTTTTTTGAACGGCGAAAGATACTATCTCAACAATGTTGGAATCCCACCCGCGACAATCATATGCTACTCTGCCAAGAGCTGATAAGAAATCAACCCAAAACAAGTTAGAAAGCAAAAGGAATAGGGTCACAACACCCAGTACCACAACCCTGTACAGAGGGGGAGCATACACCCAAACAAAATATCCAAAAACAAGTCCAGGTCCATGGACACCTGTAACGCCCCCAAAATTAGGGTACGTTAAAAGGACATTTTATTTCAGAAAATAAAGAGAGTCACTGCTCTTATTACAACAAAACCCCCACAGGAGTTCAATATTACAAAAGAAAGGAAACTAAGGCTTCCTAACTACAGCTCCTCTTGCCTCTTCGTCCTAGCAAGCTCCTCTGCTCCAAAAGCTTCCACAGTGAACTGTTCGTCTCGATCATCTACAAGGTCTGACACATTATATCGGCGTCGCCACCAATATAATATCTCAGGGTCACCACAAGGCAACACCGTGAGCTACAATGCTCAGTAGAGTAATCCCATACCCGCTAACCCATAACTTACAAACAAACGATCATAGGAATCAAACTAATAACGATAAAACATTTCCACATTCTCGATCCAACGTTGGTGTCCAAGTTTCTCTTTGTTCCTCCTACGTAACCCATCGTAGACCGTGTCAATCATTTTCCATTTACAAAACCATCTTTTCGAAATCATTTGCATTGGCTCCGTACCGCGGATAACCAAGCCATACACATCCAACCTCGGTTCCGCCGTTCCGGGTTCCCGAGTATCCTCACAATGGTTCCGCCGCACCGGGTTCCCATTGGCACACACAAAACTTGCATTGGCTCCTCTCCACGGATAACCAAGCCACATTACCAATAAGGCTACCACGTCCGGCCCGATTGGCAATCTTCACAAAGGGCTACCAAGTCCGGCCACTTCGTGGTTTTCACAACCCACGCAATGGGCTACCAAGTCCGGCCACATTACGGTTTTCATTCACACAACGGGCTACCAAGTCCGGCCACGTTGCGGTTTTCACAATCCACACGATGGGCTACCAAGTCCGGCCACATCGTGGTTTCAAAACACACTTTCCTTGTTAAACACACCCTAGGTGCCATATTTCTACTTTTCTCGGTTTTCGTGTCACATTCTCATGCAAGACTCCGCGTGTGAGACTTTACATACAACATGCATTCAACAAGCTTCGAAATAGTACCACAAGAACATCTAAGTAACATAGCAAGCTTGAATCACCAAGAAAAACATGCATATCCAACATTTAATCGAAAGATAACCTTATCTACGATCAAGCAACTTCCAAACAACATGCGATTTATATAAGACATAGAATTAGAGTGAAAAACTACTTTATACTTGGAAAAGTAGGTAAGGATAACTACCTTGATCCGAAACTAGTCGGGGCCGAGTAAGCAAGTTGGAAAATCCTACGGGGGTGAATCTCCAAATCTGGACCGAACTTCGGACGACAGTAACTCAGTCAATCTTTGGCCGAATAGAGTCGTTCTTGGGTCGAGAACAAAGATCTCTAAACCCTCTACAACTCTCGAGAAGGAAGTTAATCCTACAAACGAACCTAGGTTGGAGAAAAATGGGGATAAACAAAGTGACAGTAAGCTGTCCAGAAAATGGAAATCCAGAAATTTTACTGAATTTCGGATGATAATATCTGGGTCATTTCTTAACCGATTGGGGTGATTCTTGAGCCTAACTTCAAGGTTTCGAAGTGCTCTACAACTTTCCAGAAGGAAGTTGATCCTAAAAACTACTCTAGGCAGGAAAAAATGGAGGATTTCCGACGGGACAGTGGCTGCCCAGAAACTGGAAATGGTTTTCTAGAGAGAAGGAAGAGCTAATTGCTTGAGGTGTGCTTTGAAAGGCTTGGAATGGCCTTCTATTTATAGGCAAGAGCTTGGCCTTCTCCTCTCTCTCTCTCTAAGTCTCACCTTGACACTTGGCAAGAGATCATGGAAGATCAATGCAAGAATCCTAGGTTTGCATGGCTATGGTGTACCTTGGTGAAATTCTTGAATCCAATGGAGGGTTGAGATGAGAATGGTACATGATCAAAGGGTTAAGAAGTTGCAAGGTGTCCAAGAAGTATATCAAATCAAATCCAACTTGTAAGCACAAATCAAGGAAAAATCCTAGGGTTGCATGGCTAGGTTGTACCAAGATTTGATCTTGGATCAATTGAATGGCTAGGATTGATCCTTGGTGGGCAAGAAAGAGATTGGTACAAGATCCAAAGGTCTAAAATTTGCAAGGTGTACAATGGAGGTGGTTTCCTAGCAAGGAAGAATAGATACACCAAGGATTTGGAAGATTAATGGGAGATCATGGAAGTACAATCTAATCTCCTTCCTTCCTCTTTCCTCCTTCCTCTCTCTCTCTCTCTCTCTCTCTCTCTCTCTCCCATTCGGCTCTCTCTCTCCCTCTCTCTCTCTCACGGTTCTCTCTCTCCTCTCTCTCTCTCTCTCTCTCTCTTGCTCTCACATGGTATATATACACACACATATGTATAAGCAAATAATAAACAAAGGGTACTTTTGTACCATGAGATCAAGGGGATTTTAAAAGGGCAAGATTTTCCCCATTAAACTTAATCAATAAAAATCACCAAGTACTAGTATAATATATACACATGTACTCATGTATCAAAACCCTAACAAATCATAAATAAGGGTACTTTAGGAAATCTAGGGTTTTGATTTACCCCAAATAATTAAATGCACAAAATCACATGGGAAAATCCAAGACTTGATTATTTAATAAAATCCTTGTACTTTGTGAAAGACTAACCCTTTTATCCATTGGGTAATAAATCCCCTAACTTCTATTGTCCAATGGACAATAGTGACTTGCCAACTTTTATTTTAAAATAATTGGTACTTTGGCACATGGGGTTAAAAAGAAAATATTAAATTAATCAACCCATGTACTATGTTGAAAGATGAACCTTTTACCCAATGGATAATAACCACCCTAACTTTTATTATCCAATGGATAATAGTTGCTAGGGAGATTAAACATTAAAGTAATCCAAAAAGATACTTTAAAGTAATCAAAAAGTTACTTTTTACTATTCATAGTACTTTAACTAAGTAAACTTTTAATATAAACAAATGGGGTTTCTATTATCCAATGGATAATAGTTTCCCTAACATTTATTGTCCAATGGACAAAGATTAAAACCAAAATAATTAAAAGAAAAAGAATAATCAATTTTTAGTCTAGGGTTCAAAACGATCAAAGGGTTCAAGAGGGGCAAAACGGTCATTTTGCAGTTAGGCAAAAGTAACTAGATAGCTTCCTAGTTCGATTACTCCAATCGGATGGTCAAAAGCTAGCTAGGCTTGCGAAGTAGACCAAAGCGCAAAGAAATGAAAGTTTCAGGGCAAAAACGTAATTTTGACAAACTTTGGAAATTAAAAGCAAAACCAAGTAATAAAATTCAAATATTTAACGAAATTTTTAACGACCGAAAATCAGGGTCGTTACAACACCAGTCATCTTGAGATTGCAAGAACTTCAGAACTCAACCTAATACGCTGCAGAGCATTGGCGGCAGCACTACTTCCATATATAATTGATCCAAAACTTCCAAAAAAATTCATTCAGGCGTGTAAGCCCCATCTTATGCCCCATGAAACGAGAACATCTCACAAATTTATAATTGATCCAAAACTATAGTTTTTTCTTGGGAAAAAAAACTGAAATGGTCCCTGTAGTTAAATGTTTGTGTCAATTTGGTCCTTGTAGTTGTGATTGGTTCAATAAATACTTTGTACTTTCCATTTTGTTTCAATTGCTAACTGCCATTAGTCCTTTTAAATAAAGACAAAAATAAGCTAATAAACCAATAAGCCAATTTTTTTGTATTTATTCAAAAAAATTAGATTTTGATGGTAATTTTTTTACTTTTTAGGTTTCTCTCATCATGACAAAGTAATAATCCCAAAAAAATTGAATAAGGACAAAAAAAATAAGTCACTTGACTTATTTAACCTAACAACCCCCGAGATTATGTAATATTCTGACGGGAAAATTTCAAAATAACACCTGACCTTTCACACAAATCACACACAAGCACCTGACCTTTTAAAATTATCAAAAAAACACCTGACCTATTGAAAAACTCATCAATTTTACACCCGCCGTTAACTTTCCATCCAAAATAGATGGAAAATACTGAAAATGTGCATTTTGGCACGAATATTGGCAAAACAAGATTAAGGCTCATTTTGGCAAAATATAATATTATACTCATAAACAAAATTAATGCTCGATTTAGCTTTAAAAGTCAATTAATAACTTAATTTTTGTCTTTATTCAAAAGAAAAAAAAAGCGCATTTGTTAGTTTTGCGTCAAGATGAATTAATAAGTCACAAAAATTATTTAACTTTTCTATCCAAACCCAACATAAATAAGGAATCAAGCTTAATTTAGTAATTAAATACCCATAATTATGCAGCAAAATAAGATTAATCCGTATTAAAACAAAGATAAAGGCAAAAACAAAAAATATAGAATAGTCAAGCTTAATTTAGTAATTAAATACCCATGACTTGGCACTTTTCACACCGACCCATGACTATTATATGTTTTTTGTTTTTGTCTTTTTCTTTGTTTAATATCGGGTAATCTTATTTGGCTGCATAGTTATGGGTATTTAATTACTAAATTAAGCTTGATTCCTTATTTAGGGTGGGTTTGGATTGAAAAGTTAAGTAATTTTTGTGACTTATTGATTCATCTTGACGCAAAACTAACAAATGAGCTTTTTTTTTCTTTTGAATAAAGACAAAAATTAAGTTATTAATTGACTTTTAAAGCCAAATCGAATCTTAATCTTGTTTATGAGTATAATATTGTGTTTTGCCAAAATGACCCTTAATCTTGTTTTGCCAATATTCGTGCCAAAATGCACATTTTCAGCATTTCCATATGTTTTGGATGGAAAGTTAACGACGGGTGTAAAATTGATGGGTTTTTAAATAGGTCAGGTGTTTTTTTGATAATTTTAAAAGGTCAGGTGCCTATATGTGATTTGTGTGAAAGGTCATGTGCTATTTTGAAATTTTCCCTATTCTGACTTTTGAACATGATTCTTTATCATGGTGTGACTTTTGAATATGGTTTTATATGCATTTTCAATACTATGCAGAAAAATAACGCATCTCAGTGTTTGTCCACAAGTTAAAGAAGTAGACAATACCAATGGTTATGTTGCCTCATGACTGATCATGAAAATGCTAAATTAAAGGACAACTTTTTGCAAAAAATTATAGCCAAATTCTTCTCAGGTGCCTCCTTATCAATGGAGAATGGAAGAATGAGCTATGTTTTAGTTCAAAGGTATATTAGGTAGGCTTGTAAAAAACCCATCCACCCACAAACCCGACCCGACCCGAAGGGTCCCGGACGGGGTCGAATTTGTGCTTCAGACGGGAACGGGAATCAGATTTTGGTTTGGGGATCGGGTTGGTGCGTTTCTTACTCGACCTGACCAATTCATAAAGATTAATTCGGTTTTTAGTCCGACCCGACGTAAGGAATCAGGATCGCGGACGGTTTTTACCCATTTTTGGTTCGGTTTGCGGGCCTAAAACATTTTTTAGCCGCCATGTCAGGTCGGGTTCGGAGGTCAAACTTGACCGTCCGACCCGTGCACGCCCTTAATATTAGGGCAAGAGGGAATGAAAGAATTACTATTTTAACCCCCAAAAAAGGGCCATTTGATTTTGCTGTTAAAATGATTAACGGTGGTTAGTAATTGGATCAAGTTGGAACAAAATGGAAAGTACAGAGCGTAAATCGAGCCAATTACAATTACAGGGACCATGTTGACACAAACACTTAACTATAGGGACCATTAAGGTTTTTTCCCTTTTTTCTTCTAGGGGACAAACGTTGATATTTGATGGTTGAGAAGCATTTTCCAAATTTAAGAAAGAGAGAAATTAAATTCGAGGGACTTACCGGAAAACATATATCATACCAATTCTTCCAAAAGTTTCTGACATTTGTTACTCAAGGGGTCTGACGAAGATGCTCTAGCAGATTTACTTGATAAAAACCAAAAAAAAGCAAATCATGAGCAACATCAGACCAGAAGGGTACATATACCACAATCAAAGCAAAATCACGAATAACCACTAGCTACGTACCTAAATAAACACCCACACCCATTATACTACAAAAAGTTCTCCAACAATAATATGAAATGCAGCCCAAACTTGTCACTTTCTTGCTCATCTTCCCATCCTATATTCCAAACGATATCTCATGTAGCGACAGAGCTTCCTTCCTAGCTT
>BPLS01021486.1:0-11248 GCA_019656275.1 Rhododendron kiyosumense | reverse complement strand
ATATTGAATTATCTGTTTTTCAATACATAGAACCCTACTTTTTAGTCTAGTTATATATATAATATAATTTTTATAAGGAAATTTCCATAGTAAACATTTCCATTTACAGTCTTAGTTAGGAGATTTATTTATGTAATTGATGGTGCGCTAAAGGTAGTCTTATGTACATAAACAGCACGAAATTGCCATATTTAACATTTCCATTTACAGTCTTTGTTAGGAGATTTATTTATGTTAATAGGTATACGTTCCAACAAAAAAATATATGTCTATTAAGCCGACCACGAGTTCAAAATCCTGACTCCTTCACTGAAAATAGGTGTGTAAAACGGTAAAACTTTCAAACACAGCATGGTATTTACAATCCCCACTATTAATATACACAGGAGCCCCCTATTAACGGGTAAATCATAATGATGGTAAATGGTAATAAAATAGGAAAATTAGGCTTATTACCTGCAATAACTAAGTCTTTGTTCATCATAAATTTCGTTAGTAACTGTTTTACAATCCACCTTTCAAACACTCTCTTAAAGAAAAAAAAAGAAGAAGAAGAAAGGAGTAAGTGAGTAAAAACGAATTAACATAAATAAAATCATTAATGTAGGTGTTTTATTTATTGTTATCGATAAAGTCTTTTCGTTTCCTTTTTGTAAGCATGGTCATTGTTGCAGCAAGCTGTTAAAATTGTTTTCATCAACCAAGCTGTTAAATTATTTTCATCAACCAAAGCTGTTAAATTATTTTCATCAACCCTAACTTCGAGGGCAAGACGAAGATCTAGGAAATATTGTTACCGAAAACGTATACTTGTTTCTCTTTTTAGACTTATTGCTTATGGGAAATTTATAGTAATGTTGTTTTGCTCATGTAACATCATGGTGATACTTGGTGCACCCTACACTACACGTGTAGTGCGGTATATCTGACTGTTCATCTCGACAATAAACGGCGTAAGGGGAGACATGTCATGCTAAGTAGAGAGCCAAAAACCCAAAGCAATTAATTCCTTTTTTCATGCAAGTTGGGTGAACCAAATATTGGGGGTTTTTTTTGGTCTTTTTCTTTTAAAAAATGAGAGGCGAGTTATGTGATAGATGAGATATGAGTGCAATTTTGTTCACCCTCCTTAAAAGAGGGTGACCATTACCCTCATTTATATTTGTTGAAATGGTGTAAATCTCATCACAAAATGATGTCATGTTTATCATGCATTACACTTTTTGATAAGTATGACATCACTTTATAGTGGGATCCAGCTATTTCAACCAATAGAAAATTAGATAATGTTCACCCTATTAGATAGAGGGTGAACAAAACTCAACTTGTGAAGTACTTGTGCATGATGCTCCCTTGTGTATTAGGATTTCTCTTTTGCATATTTTTTAATGATATGAAAAAATTTCTTTACTGATAAAAAAGAATATGGTAATTAAGACACAGTTTTAAATCATTAGAAACAAAGTTTCTGGTCCCACCCAACTCATTCGTTTTCGGCCCTTTTGTAGATGAGCTTGGATCAATTGGTCAAAGGATACCGGGATCAAAAGCAAATTTTAGCTGGGCTAACCTTTTACACTGCTGATAGCAAGGCTCCCTCGTACCTTAACGACCCACACGGACTACATCTTATGACATGGTTGGGAGCCCTTCACGACCCACACGGACCCACACGGACTACGTCTTATGACATGGTTGGGAGCAATGACGAACCAAGCGGCACATGAGACCAAGCAATCATGCCCTATCCAAGCTTCAAATTCCTTTAGAATCATATTTGTTTTTGTCTTAGCAACGATAAAATTATATTAGTTTGTCTGTCCCACGTTTTTAAGGAAAATCTAAAATTCATCAATTCAAGATTTTTTTCAAAAGTTTTATAAGTGTCCTCTTTAGATAGTATGATCTATCCAACAACCACTGCTTAGTGCAATTGGTAAGTCACTGCCTCCCCTTTGTAGAACGTCTTGGGTTCGAGCCTCACATGGGGCAAGTCCTTTGGGGGCTAGGGCTATGGATAGCCTCTGGATCCCCGTGCTAACCCTGACACCCTCCACTAATCCCTGTTGATGTATATCGCCTGATAAAAAAAAAAAAAGATTGTATGATCTATCCACAAAAAGATTAATATTTTGTTTAGTATCTTATTTTTTATAATAGCTATGGGGTACAATTGTATGTCTACACTTTTATAATTGTATGTCGATCTACACTTCTAAAATTGCATATATATGTTGATCATAAATATTTGTGATTTTTTTTAGTGCATTCGGTGTAATATGTACCTCTTATTGAGAATCAACACTTCTAACTCTCTATAGATCTAGAATAATCATCCATTATAGATTTAAAAATCCTAGAAAATTTGGGGATGTTTAAGAGTATTATAGAGTATTCTAGAACAGTGAACAATTAGTAAGTTTCAAAATTTTTTGAAATATTCTACAAGATTGTATATATATGCTAGACTAGTTACGGTAGAGAATTCTGAAATATCGTGAATATGTGAAAAATGAAATATACTTTGTAGGAATATTCTAGAAAGAGGATGTGAGCCACTTGACGGAAATATTTCAAACCATTCATTAAGGAGGTGTACAACTATAAAAAGAAAGAATGTGCTCAGTTGAGAGTGTGCAAATCCTCGCCGGAGGAGGCCACAAACTACAGCTCTAATAAGTCGTCGGAAGATAGTAAGGAGTTTGAGTGAAAATATTCCAAACCGTTCATTAACGAGGTGTACGACTATAAAAAGAAAGAATGTGTTCAGTTGTGAGTGTGCAACTCTCTCTCTCTCCCCCCTCTATAAGGGAAATTAATCCTCCTCGCCAGAGAAGGCCACAAACTAAAGCTCTAATAAGTCGGAATATAGTAAGGAGTTTGAGGCAGCGCAGAGTTAGTTGGTGGGGGTGTGGCACGTGAGGAACTAAAGGATGATATATTCCCTCTGTCACAAATTCTTTGTCCGGTCCGCAAAACGGAGTGTTAAAAATAACAAAAATGCTACACACACAATATCTTCCACACAACCGCTGACGTCAGCTCAAAACGACGTCGTTTTGATTATTTAAAAAAAAAAAAAAACAGCGCTAAACAGATCACGCTTTCCCCTTTCTCCCCTTCTCACGATGTTATTTTTTGAACTGCCCTCCCCTTCTCAAAAACACATCGCTGAGAAACAGAGAGAGAGACCCAACCCCCAGCACTCCACCACCGTCGGCTATCGTGACCACCACCGGCTTCTGGGCACTCCGTTGCTGTTACCTCTACCACGAAGGTCTCTCTCTCTCTCTCTCTCTCTCTCTCTCTCCCCTTGTTTTAGATAGATAAGTAACCCCACTATTTACTTCTTATCCTCATCAATTAGAGGGTTTGAATTTGGAAAAACCTAAGCTGATGTGCTGCAAAAAAAAAAAAAATCGAAAACTTGAGAAACCCCTGATTTGAAAATATGAGAAACCCTAAATTGGAGTGCTTGTGGTGCTTTGATAATCTTGTTTGTTAACCCCAGAATAGTGGTTTAATGTGTTGGTAATTTTTGTAAATTGAATGGTTTGCTTGCAAGGACTTGTACATTAAAGCTTATAGACGAATTAATATTTTGATTGGCCAAATACTAGTGAGTGCAGAATCTATAGTAATGGTATGAACTATCAAGGGTGGTGTTTCATTGGGGCCCACTCTTATGGAACCCTTTCGCCCAAGAACATACCTGCATTTTTCAAATTCAGTGTCAGTGTTAATGTATTCAACTGTCAATTAAAGTAGTCTATCAAACTCCCAATTTGTTTTCCATTGAATCCATTTTGGATGTTATTTTCTTCAGGACGTGAGTTGCTGTGAGAAAAGGGAACTAGAGGGGAGGGAAGGACTAACAAGAAGAAATAGCAAAATAGCCTAGCATGAAATCTAGCAACTCATACTTGTTTTTCAGAATCTGTTTCTGGAAATTTTCCATAACTTGAAGATTTTCATAAGTTGTTTTATGATAGTATGTCGGAAAAAGTATCAACAGATTGGGAGAGATATTTCCATATTCTTGAAAATCCATCAGCTAGAATTGGATATAACATCAAAGTAGCAGTCTGAATATGGTGTCAAAATATGAGTATTTCTCAATGTAACAAGTGTTACCTTCAAATATACTCTGCACTCTCTAGTACTATGTACTCTCTAGTAATTTGATTTAATTATCTTCTTTTGTATGTTTTCATAATGGATCTAAAGATCTTATGGAGCAAAGTCAAGGCATAAATTACAGAGCATTGAGCGATTGATGTCCAGTAAGCTAGAGATTTCCTAGATAAGTTGAAGAAATGGAAGACAACAAATGGTGAGATGGAAAATGAGAAATGCCCGGCGTGGAGGAATAGAAGTCCAGCAAGGAATTCTTTGTATGAAACAATGAAGCACTAGTGTCAAAGGTCAAAGAGATGTTCATCAACAACATTGAACTGATTGTAATTAAAGAACGAAGAGTTGATCAAGCTACTAACCCACTCTCAAACTAAATAATGGTGGATGAAAGTGATTGTACTTATGTTGAAAAAAATGGTCACCCCATGTATGACTTTGTAATGTAACAAAAGCAATTTGTATTGACATTGCTTGATTCATTCACTTGATATTGTACTTCTGTTCCAATATGTATACACATGTAAATAATGCCAAACTATGAGAAATGCAGTTATGACATGCCAAACTATTAGCATGTAGAATGAGAAATGCCCGGCGTGGGCTTGTGCGTAAGCTGATGTTGTTCTTGTTGTGTTGATTGAGACGCGAGACGTCGGGTTAGGACCAAAAACAAGGCAGACTCTGTCGAAATTTTTTCAGAACTAACGTTTGTGATTAGTTTTGACATTTAACCAGGTCTATGTCCATTTCCATCATTAATAACAATAATAATAAAAAGGGGGGCATCATCAACAATTAAAGTGGCGCAATTTTATGAACGAACGTAAAAATCTCCAAGCCATCTACCTCATGAAAGGTCAATAGAAGATAAATAAGCAATCAAGTCATACCAGAGGTGATACAATCCACATAAACCCAAGAGCTTTAACCATAAAGATGGACATGATAGGGACACAGGACACGATATGGACACATGACATGATATGGCATGTTGTGCGAAAAACATCAGGTAACAATCCATTGCCAAATTATCCATTCCCAACAAAAACCATAAAACAACAGTCAAACAAATAGGTTACAAACTTACAATCGAAATTAGGTTTCACAAAACTACAACTTTCAAGGACACAAAAGGGGACACAAGACACGATATGGACAGCTTTGAAGGACACACAAGGACACAAAAAGGGACATAGAACACAATATGGACAGCTTTCAAGGACACAAAAGGGGACACACTATTTAAAAAAAATACAAGCAAGTGAACTACTCTTCAACATTATCGGGTGCATTCATCATTTGCGTATAACTTTGTTGTCCTCCGCATCCTTGCCATTGACTTTCCAGCATACCTGGTTGTAGTTTTCCCCAATATTGACCTTGAGGTTCCAAAATACCTGATTGTCCTCCTCCCCAACCTTAACTACCCGCAATAGTTGATTGACCCCTCCAAATTTGACCATTTAATAAGCTTTGTGAACTTGGAAAAGAAGGCATAAATTGGTTCAAGCTTGTTCCAGTGGGGCATAAAGTTGCGGAAAATGGAAAGATGCTTCCACCTTGTGCCATATTTGGTTGTATAGGATGTGACATCACGTTTGGCCACATTGAGTGTCCCATATAGTTTGGGTGGCCCTGCCCATTAAAAAGAAGGAATTTTGAATAACAATTACATGACACATGAAATTATGCAATTAAAAAAAAAATCTTACATTTACATTTAAAATACTCTCTTGATCCCAGCTTTATCATTCAATTCAAGTCTTCTTTTCACTTGTTCATCGAGTACTCTATTGCTCCTCAAATACCTTGCCTTTCCCGGGCTCTGGTCATGATTGTGAACTAAGGCAACCCGGTTTAACCTCCACTTTTCATTCGACTGCAACACAACGGTAACATGAGCTTGACAATCAATTTTTGATTGTGGCCGTGGTTTGATCGGGTTGCTTAATGTCACCCTTGCCTTTCCAGCACGACTGCATGCTATAGTTACATCCTTCAACTTTCCATCTTTTCCCTTTCTCGATGTTCTTTTTGCCACAGCAAACCCTTTTTCTTTATCATATCTTGAGTAGTATGAATAAGCTTCCTCCGATGTGTCAAAGGTCATTCCCTCTTTCGGTTCTTCAACTCCATCTGTACAATTTTCTGTTGCCTCAATCCCAACTCCGCTAGTATCTATTTCACCACACTTTTTGTTTGAAAGACTACTCCATACCTCTTGTTCGTCTTCACGGCCTCCACTCCATACCTCCTCTTCATCTTCATAGTCTTCACTCCATACCTCTTCTTCTTCTACACATTCGTTGTTTGGAGGCATTGCCGATGAAACAGAATCTGACGACATCATCTATTGGTTAAAAAAATGAGACAATTATATTGAGATATAATCAACTTACAATGCAAAGAATAGAGCGAACAACAATTTAAGATACAAGAAGACTATGCCGAAATTTTGTTTACAATATAACATTATTCGCAATTGCAAATCAATTTGAACATGCATGTTTAGGGGATTTCATGCATAACCAATTAACCATAGACTGCACTCACTTACTTAAGCTGCTTAAGCATATCTGACGGTGCAAAAATAAGTAATCATGTGAAGCCATAAATCCCATATCATTACTCATGTCGAGTGCCCATGTCTGGACATGGGTACTTCACAAATATGAAGAGTCCCCATACATAGGCCTTAGAATATATTCATCATTTACTCGTACTTTAAATCAAAATTGAGTAAAAACATACAGGGCAAACCTAATTCTTAGCATAAATTTGTGTAAATAAAAAAGGGTAAAGATGAAATGTCTGCATATTGTCAGTGTATCAAGTAGACTGATTTTTTTTTTCCTAACATTAATTACAGACCATCGATTTCTAAGAACTTTTACTACGGGGGGAGAGTGGAGTATATATTTTGCAAAAATGCGAAGGTATTCTACTATATTGTGCCAAATAATTTTTACAGTTAAATTAAGTAAACTATAAGCAGAGACAGACCAGCATTCTGAACTCAGCAACAATACAACATTCATTGTTTAGGATTTTTTTTCTAGCAACTCAGCAACTAAGTTTAGGGTACTAATTGAGAGAGAGAGAGAGAGAAACCTTTGAGGTGGTTGTAACAACGTTGGAGTTCTCAGAAATCGGTTGTGGTGGCGGTCGCCGGAGGTGGGGGAGCTCTGGGGTTGGGTTGTGGTGGTCGCTGGTGGTCGTGGAACTCTTCCTATGGTCGTGAGTGTTGGTCGTGGGAGCCCCTCTGAATGTTTTTAGCGTCAAAAATGGAGGGAACGAGGAGGGGAGGAAGGGGAAAGCGTGATCTGTTGTTTTTTTTTTTTTTAATAATCAAAACGACGTCGTTTTGAGCTGACGTCAGCGGTTGTGTGAGTTGTTGTGTGGGAGATGTTGTGTGTGTAGCATTTTTGTAAAAATAATGCAATTTCTTTAAGAAAAAATTCTAACTTTTTTCACAAATTAAAAATACTCATTGATATCTAAGTAAGCTGTTGAAAAACTTTTGATTTTTTCTTGCAAAAATTGGATTATTTTTATGCTCAGTTGTTTTGAGAGAAAGAAGTTTTTGAGTTTTGTTCTTGGGAAATGTTATTAGCACTCCAAAAATTGATGCAAGAACTCCAAAAAATAAAGGAAAATAACTTTGGAATTATACTGATTTTGGAGTGCCTGCATCAATTTTTGGAGTGCCAATATCATTTCCTTGTTCTTTTGTTTTGCAGGGTTTGCAACCCTGGCCTTAAATGTTGTCTTGGGGCTTTCTATCCGATGAATGTTAGCTTTGTTGCTCTCTTTTTTTCCTTTTGTTTGTTTGTTGCAACTTAGATTGTGGAGTTGTGTAAGTACGTTGAATGAATAGGCTTCTAACATGCCTTTTTGTCATTTGTGATTGCTCTTTTTTCCGAAATACCACAGCATTTGCAATGTTTTTGTGTGAAGCAATCTGTGTCGGTTGATGGTGATAAGATTTCAAGTGGGTTAGCCAATCATGGTTGTGGTTGTTTGTTAATCAACAAATTGGTAAATAAGCACAAGTGCAATGTAATTGGTTTAGATTGAGATTAGTTACGAATGTGAAGTGTCTTCAGCCACGAGCACATACGCTATCAAAATATACTGCGCCGTGCCTCAATTCTCTAGTATATATATACTAGTGTTAGCCCGTGCCTACAGCACTACGCATTCCTGTTGGAAGGAAATGACAATTGTGTAATTTAGGTGAAAATAATGGGCACTTAACCGGGAAGTGGGAGGATGCACTACAGCATTTGGATCAAATGAATCTAAGTCATTCTAACAACTTGTCCCCACACCCTTCTGTTTTATAATAGAGACTAGTGTTTACCCGTACTTACGGCACTATCCATCCCGATTGGAATTGAAATTACCTTTTGAATCTTGATAGTGGCTAAAATTGTTGAAAATTAAACTAGCACACAAAACGACAGTTAGGATAAAAGAATTTTCACTGGAACACAAAGCCTAAAAATTAAGAAAGTGCACAGGAGATTGTGAACATTTTTCTAATATACATAAAGAACCTAATACAAAGAGATGAAGAATTGAAAGCAAACAAATCCATCAACTCTGCAATCTAATTAATAATTTAGCATGAATATGCATAGCAAAAACATGAAAAAAAAACCCTCCGCACAAAATTTCGCCGCACAGAGTCACAGGGGTTTTCGGCACGGAGTCCCGCCTCCAACCTCTTTGCATCACCACAGAAAAGCTCCGTCACACCCTTTTTTTTTTTTTTTACTTTTTAAATAGGCAATTTCAATAACAGAATTACAACTACTACAAAGAAAAGTCTCCATACTGTAAAGGGTGAAAACATCTAATGGGTCGATTTGGATTTTGGAATCACCATCAAAACACCCAACAAATGAAAAGAAAGAGAGCAATACCTGGTAAAATATAAAGGGCAAAAGAAGTGAGGTAGTAAAGTAAATGGTTCAACTGGGTATACACGATAGAATCAAAAACTGGTTCGAAGGTCTGGTTTCTCAAATTATCTTCAAAACGCAACTTTTAGCCCAAACTTGGGACCGACGTTGCTTAGCCTCCGAACCTCGCCTCCGAATAAGGTTGAAAACCCCAAGCGTAGGGCTAGGTCGTCGATAGCATAATATCCGGAAGTCCGGGATCGTACCCACAGAGAATCGAAATATAGCTAGTTTGGATTGTAGGTTTATATGGTAGAGAGCGGCGTTCAAGGCGGCCAACTAGGTTTGCTTTAAACGGTAAAAGTAAACACGAAAAAGACAAGAAACGAGTTTAATGAACTAAAAGAGGCAAGTCTAGGGATCGTCTAACCCTTGACAAAGGCCGTTACCGGTTCTCGATTATAACTCAAGCGAGAGTCACGACCGCGTGCTCACGCCTGGAAGATTTAGTTTTAACGACTACGTTTATCAAAAGATGTGATTAAACGGAACTAAACAAACCTATTTTTGCTAATGTATCTAACACGTAGGAGGCCACGAGCCCTCAATATGCCGCTTGCCAAGACCACTTGACTAAACAACATACCAAGGAGTTAACACCCCTCATTTAGACCAAAATGGCTAGATTAATCCAATTCCAAAAAAACCATGATTTTAAGCCCGAAGGTTTGAGAACCAAATAACCACCTAAGTCATTGGAAAAGATTAGCCTAAGACTTAGCCAAAAGACTACTCACACATAGCTAAAAGACTAGACATGGTAAGAAAATGGAGCGAAAGATTTAACCGAAGAAAACGTAAATAAACTTGATTTATGCAAAAATCCAAAGCATAGCTACAACATTAATAAACGAGAAATTAACATAGGATAAAAACTTACACGAGTTCTTGAAGGAAATTAACTAAGAAAGCTTGAAAGCAACAATGGAGTCCTAGAAAGACTTAGGCCTAATAAAGACTAGAAATGGCCATCCTTCCATATATGGCATATAAGCCTATTTATAGGGAATTAAAGTTGAATTACAAAGGACCAAAAAGTCCCCAAAATATCCCAAAAACATTCCATAAGTGGAAACTTTCCATAAATGGAAGGTAGAAAAAGGTAGCAAAAATCGGCAGATCTTTCCAGGCAGTACCGGTACTGGGAAACTCCCAGTACCGGTACCAGGCTTCAACGGGTTGGAAAATTGATCTCTGGACACCCGGTACCGGTACTGGGAATTGCCCAGTACCGGTACCCGCTTGACAGATTTTTTGGCAAACTTCACAGGCTCGCTCCGGACACTTCCGAACTCGGATTTAGGCGTTCTTTGGACCATTGGAAAGCTCGTTGAGTCTACTTTCTAACCCAAGTGGTTTGGATCAAAAGCAATTTGTACATCAAAAGTTATGTCAATTCTACCCTCAGCTGGTCGGAAGATGAGTGGTTTTAGTAAAATCCTCACTTCTCCTTCAATTCCCTTGACCCTTGGGCGACCCGAGCAATCCCTAAACCATCTTTCGAGCACCACAATGGGGTGGCGCATGGCCTTGAGTACTTGGTTGCACCCGGAGCATTCCTTGGCGTTCAAACGCGCCTTATTTATACGAATTACCTGAAATACACAAAAACCTACCTTACGTGCAATATCATTATAAAAGCTAAATAAACGCAAGTTAAACCAACATACTACGGGACTAGTCACACCAAATATCTACGATAATGGGTGCTCATCAGACGTCAGTGGATTTCGCCGGTGACACCAATGAGAGAGAGAGAGAGAGCACGATAGAATCAAAAACTGGTTCGAAGGTCTGATTTCCCCAAATTAACTTCAAAACGTAACTTTTAGCACAGACTTGGGACTGACGCCAATGGATTTCGTCGGTGACACCAATGAGAGAGAGAGTGTGCTTCTGCGGTAGGGTTTCAAATTTGAAAGTGGGTGTAATTTTGAACGGTGGCAATTTTGTAATTAAATGAAAGAGGCTGGACAATTTAATAAAAGGGAAATCTCACCTCATCCATTGGATCAATTCAATCTCAACCATTCTAACAACTTGTTCCCACACCCTTCTGCAGATAAGACGACCTCACCTTCTAATGTTTGACAGTACACTAGTGCTTACCCGTGCCTACGGCACTATCCATTCCGATTGGAATT
>BPLS01021484.1:0-12253 GCA_019656275.1 Rhododendron kiyosumense | reverse complement strand
GGTGTGAGAGATTTTTTAGGGGTAGAATCATCGTTTCGCCTCATTTTTATAACAGAGTTAGCCAATTTTTCATTTCATATAGTTCAGGGGGTCTGTATGGGTGGTTTTAAACTTTAGAGGGTCCATGTGGGAAAAAGGCATAGTTGAGAGGGTCTCCGTGTACTTTCACCTAATACTACCTTTCCTGGTAGGGAAGAAACTTCTTTTCGCTTCAAATGCAGATGGTAAGGAGGGGGGAAGAAGGAAGCACCAGTTGGGAAGAACTCATTCCAAAATTCCTTACGCTTGAAGTCAATGGTTATGCGAAAAAAACAAAACTCAATAAGATATAGGCTAAAGACAAACGAAGGCGATAAGCTTAGAGACCAAAGCATAAGTTCGTGGACACCAACTAGTCCTTTATGCATAAAAACCAAGCCTTTGCTAACATCCAATCAGTTTATGTATGATGTTTGATATATCCTTTTGTTTTTTGGTGTATTTAGAAAACTAGGGGGCAGAGAGGTGGGCTAGGTAGGCTGAGATCTTCAGAGTTGCAGCACTAGGAGAGTCATGTGTACTCTTCAAAGCTCTCTCTATGCTTTTCTTCTCCAATTGTGTTCCAATTTCATAATTGGCCTGCCGATAAAAAAAATTACTTGATTTCTCATATGCTTAAAACAGTTGTAGATTCCATACCAGGTATATAGTACTATACCAGAATGGCTTACTAGAGGCATTCCTACTTTTTGCATGCAAAAGAAGAAGAAGAAAACAAAGGAGAAGAAGAGGTTAGCGTACAATGCTTCCTAAAGAATAGGCCTGGCAAAAAAAATCACAAGTTCCAAACAGTAAACTTGAGTTCTTCCAAATCGATCATAGTCAATTCAATTCAGGAGGTTTTTGTCAAGTGACATTGCCATTGTCTAATCCATTGTAATGTAGTAAATCTTATTAAATTCTCAACTAGGACCAAACCAGAGTTATAGAAACCATTCAAACAAATAATGTTGTGCTCCATGGACAACTTTCAAAACCTGTATATGTTTATTATCGTCTAATTTTGAAAAACAAAAGTCAAAACAAGAAAGAGCAACTCTCATCCAGAAGAGAATGGGAAAGAAACTTGAAACAAAATATACAAACCTGCAACAAAAATTATATGAAAAAATTCAAAAAATCCATACAAACCAAAACTATATATAGTAATAAAGGATCAAAATATATTTTATCATAAAAAAATTTGAACAAACCACACAAAAACTAACTTGGGTACATAGTTATAGCTCACATGGAAGAGATTGTATATGCGATGAAGATTATGGAAACAACAAAGCCATGCAAATTCAAAAACAAAATCCTACTAAACAATTCGAAATTTAAAGCATGAAAGCAAAAACCTAAAGGAATATTAACATTGGCTTTGTTTGGTTGGCAATTTAGTTTAGTTTTGGTAGTGGGAGGAGAGAAAAATAGGGTAATGATTGGAGAGTAGGAAATGATTGGAAAGAGATAGAGAGATGAGAAAGTAATAATTGGAAAAATAGGGTAATGATTGGAGAAAGAGGTAGGGTAATGATTGAAAAACAAAACTAAATTGGCAACCAAACACTACCATTGACTCTTCAGTTTGGCGTGCCATACCCTAGTCGATAAGACACTGACACAAAGAAGAGAGATATTAGGCCGAAGGCTAAATGGTGCAGACACATATCATTTCATTAACTGATGGTAACAAGAAAGAATAAAGCCAAGGAGGTGGACAAAATTCTGGATCATAAAATGAAAAGACAGAGCAAGAAAAATAGGAGAACTTCCCACCGGGTCCAAACAAGAACACCAAAGATTGGGACATGGGAGATGCTTAAGAAGGAATTGAAGGATCAGTTCTTGCCTTGCAATTCTTCGTGGCTTGCAAGGGAGTCGCTGAAACGACTGAAGCACACTGGTACGGTGCAGGATTATGTGAAGGAATTCAATTCTTTGATGCTTGGCATCAAGAACATGTTAGAGGAGGACAGGCTATTCAACTTTATGTTGGATCTCCAGAATTGGACTCAGTTGGAGTTTCGAAGGTTGGTAATCAAAGACTTGCCTACGGCTGTTGCTGCTGCCAACTGTTTGGCCGACTTCAAATTGATGGGTAAATCCAATGCCTCTGAATCTAGAGGTTCAAAATCAAAAACCAAGAACAAGAAGGATGGTGAAAAGAAGGCTGGTTCAAAGAAATGGGAGAAGCCCCAGAAGTCCAAGCCGACGGGTGACAATAAATCGCAGGACAAGAGGAATTCCAATTCTGGATGCTTTATTTGTAGTGGGCCACATCGGGCAAAGAATTGCCCAAAACGTGAGAAGTTGAATGCTATTTGCGTTGATCATGCCAAGGGGGCAGATTCTGACTCGGATGGTCACGTTCGAGTCAATCCGTTGCAGTTGCTGAACGTTATTCATGCAGATAAGGCCCCCGGCCTCGCAGAGATCAGGATGTACTTAAAGTGTTGCTTTGTAATATTGATGTGTTGGCAATGGTTGATACAGGAGCCACACACAATTTCGTTTCAGAACGGTTGGTGAATTCGCTCGCTCTTAAAGTTGTCAAGAGTTCCAGTCGGATTAAGACGGTCAATTCCATTGCACAATCTGTGCACGAATCAACCAGTGATGTTCAAATGAAGGTTGGTGACTGGAACGGGCTGGTGGACTTGATGGTAGTCCCACTTGATGACTTTGAACTCATTATTGGGAATGATTTCTCTGTCGCTACTAAAGTGGCTTTGATGCCACATCTCGGTGGGATATTTATTGCTGATGAGAAACAGCCCTGCTTTGTGCCCCGGTGTTCCAAGGCAGAAAAGGCCAAGCGGGCAAGAGAGAAGATACAGGTGGTTGGCTATCGGCAGTTCAAGTACAGAATGGACTGAAGAAGAGTGAAATGACTTACCTTGCAGCACTAGTTGAGATTAAGCCAGATGTGAAGGTTGAAGTCCCAGACAAAGTGGCAAATTTGCTGAAGGAGTTGATGTGATGCCTCCAAAATTGCCTAAGTCCCTCCCTCCTCGGTGGGCTACGAATAATAAAATTGAGTTACTTCCAGGAGCTAAGCCTCCAGCTAAGGCCCCTTATCGGATATCTCCGTTAGAGCTTGCAGAATTGAGGATGCAGTTAAGTTAACGGAACTGTTTGATGCTGGCTTGGTTCAACCCTCAAAGGCTCCTTACGGTGCACTGGTTCTGTTCCAAAAGAAGTAGGATGGTTCATTGCGGATGTGTGTTGACTATCGGGCACTAAACAAGGTTACAGTGAAGAACAAGTATCCCGTCCCGTTGGTGACCGATCTCTTTGATCAGCTATGCAAAGCCTCCTATTTCATGAAGTTGGATCTCAAATCGAGCTATTGGCAAGTTCGTGTTGCAGAAGGGGACGAGGTAAAGACCACATGCATAACTCGGTATGGCTTGTTTGAATTTCTAGTTATGCCATTTGGTCTTACGAATGCTCTTGTGACGTTTTGAAACTTAATGAACGATGTTTTCTATGATTGTGTTGATGATTTCATAGTTGTGTACTTAGATGACATTGTTATCTATAGTGACTCCTTGGAGGACCATTTGTCCCATCTTAGAGACGTGTTGTCCAGACTTAGGAAGCACGAATTGTATGTAAAAATGGCGAAGTATGAGTTTGCCCAACAGGAAATCAAATTCCTCATGCATGTAATTAGCAAAGGCCATGTAAAAATGGATAGACGGAAGGTTTAAGCCATTCTAGACTAGCCTCCGCCTACCAAAGTGTCAGAATTATGATCTTTTCTTGGATTAGCTAAATATTACAGGAAGTTCATCCACAACTATTCAAAGAAGGCGGCCCCTTTGACAGAGTTGTTGAAGAAAGATCAGACTTGGCAGTGGGAAGCTGGCTGCCAAGAGGCCTTTGAAAAGCTCGAGGTTGCTGTGGCAAGCGAGCTGGTGCTGCGGCTGCCCAACTTAGAGTTGCCTTTCGAAGTGCACATGGATGCCTCAAACAAAGCAATTGGTGGGGTACTTGTGCAAGAGGGCCATCCTGTTGCCTTCGAAAGCCGAAAGCTAAATGATGCAGAAAAGAGATATTCTGCTCACGAGAAGGAAATGACGGCTGTGGTGCATTGCCTTCAAACTTGGCGAGTTTACTTGCTGGGTACGAAGTTCTTGGTATTGACGGACAATGTGGGGAATACTTTCTTCAAAGTTCAGAAGAAGTTATCGCCCAGGCAGGCTCGTTGGCAAGAATACCTTGAAGAATATGATTTTAAGTGGAAGCACAAACCTGGTCGTCAAAACCAGGTTACCGATGCTTTAAGCCGCAAGGAAGTGCTGGGGTACATTGCTGCTATCTCTCAAGTTGCATCAGGCTTTGTGGACAGAATTCGGGTGAATCCTGGAAATGATGCTAAGTATCAAAAGCTGGTACAATAGGTCAAAGACGGAACTATTCGCAGAGATTGGTTGGAAGACAATCTGCTCCATGCCAAAGGAGACAGATTATATGTCCCTGTTCTTGGGGGCTTAAGGCAGGAGTTGCTTAGAGAAACCCACAATCCACAATGGGCTGGCCATCCGGGAAGGCAGAGCATGTTGGCTTTGTTGTCGTGCTCTTATTATTGGCCAAAGATGCAGGACGACGTGGAAGCCTATGTCAAAACCTGTTTGGTTTGCCAACAGGATAAGACGGAGCGAAGGAAAGAGGCAAGCTTGCTGCAGCCCATGTCCATTCCAGAGAAGCCTTGGGCTTGTGAATCCATGGACTTCATTTCTAGGTTGCCAAAAGTTGATTGTATGCGTTCAATTATGGTTGTTGTTGATCGTTTCTCTAAGTATGTTGTTTCTATCCCTGCACCACACAAATGTCCCGCTGAAGTTGTTGCTGACTTGTTTTATAAGTATGTGGTGAAATACTTTGGGTTGCCCGAAGATATTGTCAGTGACAAGGATACTTGGTTCACAGGTCGGTTCTGGACAGTGTTGTTCAACTTGATGGGTTCAGAGTTGAAATTCTTCACAGCAAATCATCCGCAGATAGATGGTCAAACTGAAAGGACCAATTCATTGTTGGAGGAGTACTTGCAGCTCTGTCATAGCAAGTCAACATAATTGGGTGAGTTGCTGGACAATGCACAGTTTTGTTACAACTTGCACAGATCGTCATCGATGGGTGCTAGTCCATTTGAGTTCGCTTCGGGCCAACAGCCCCTTACTCCTCACGAGGTGGCTAGGACCAACACAAGAGGTCGGTGTCCTGCTGCTTACAGATTTGCTCGTGCAAAGCAAGAGTTGCTTGAGGAAGCCCAAGACAGTTTGTCAAAGGTAGCGAAACGAATGAAGTATGCGGACAAAGGAAGGCGGCCACTGGAATTTCAGGTTGGGGATAAGGTTATGCTGAAACTTACTCCCCAAATCTGGAAAAAAATCAATAGCAAAAAGGTGCATCGCGGGTTGATTGCACGCTATGATGGTCCCTTTGAAGTTGAAAAGCGAGTGGGGAATAATGCTTATCGTTTGAAATTGCCGGACATGTTGAAGATTCATCCCACATTTCACGTCAGTTTTCTAAAGCCATTCCATCCGAACTTGGTAAACATGGGAAGAAAACAGGCTCAACGGGCTCCTCTCGTGATTCGAATGCAGTTTGACGAGGTGGACAAAATTTTGGATCATAAAACGGAAGGACAGAGCAAGAAAAATAGGAGAACCTCCTATTTGGTGAAATGGAAGCGTAGGCTAGACTCGGAGGCTTCGTGGGAAAAGGATGTGACTTTGTGGCAGTTCGAAAAGCAAGTTCGAGAGTACTACAAACTTTACCGACAAGGACGTCGGCCTCCTCTAGTGGGGGTGGTTTGTTAGCACCTTGATTTTCAAGGCTTGATAAGCTTGGCTAGCGGTGGCACCTTGCACCCTAGCCAACCGGTGGAAACAAAGGCATGACGCAGGCATGTCTTTACAAGGTGACCCGATGGTGTTCGTTGGTGTCGGCACTGGTCCATTACACAAGTGGTAGCTAGGATGCACGTGAAGGCCCAATGATTATTGGGCATGGATGCTAAACAGAAAGCTAGCTTGTGGGACAATGCAATCAGAAAACAGCTAAGTATTTAGAGCTGGGATGGATCACGAAATTGGCCAGGCAGCCTTGATTGGGATCAGGCAAAACAGTTATTGACAGTTACTGCATTGTGCACATGTTGCTGGCGGGCAAGGACAGGTGTTCCAAGCAGAATCGGGTAGTTATTGGCAGTTATCTCCAGGCAGTTTCATTTTCCTGCGTGCTGGCAGCTTGTGGCTGTGCCAGCACAACCCTAGGGCAGTTGGGGGTGTCAACTGCAGATCATGGGGCCTTCCCATGATCCCACTTACTTAGTAGCCACATTTTATTGTTTGTAGCCTTATATAGGCACTGCATTTTCGAGTCTTAAGGCAGAGGGATGTTCTTTCTAGTACTCTAAGTGTTTTCCGATATTGTTGTGCAATAAAAGGTTGGGACGGGTTCCTATAAACTGTGTGCATGATAGACTTCATTCAAACTCGTGTGTGTGTTTTACTTCGTTGGCTAAGACCAAGTCTTGGTGGAAACTTGGTGCCATCACGGGCAAAATTTTGTGGCGAAATTCAGCCCCGTGACAGTTATATAAGTGATTAAATGTATCTTGGGCGAGTGTTAGAAACATTAAAACTACCATTTTCATTCTCAAGTGGCCAACTACTTCCAATGCAAAAGTGAGCCTTGCTTCCACATTTATTGCTATCAAAGCATAACCAAATTTGCAGTCCTTAGTTCTGAACTTACTAATATTTTCAAAGTAAAGTACCAATAAAGAAAAGCTGAAAGTAATTTGACATTGTAAAATGGACTTTTACCTGTACATATTTTGTTTGTGGAGATAAATCTCTAGCACCTTTTTGGTTTTCCTGGTTTTCATCATATAGCAGGAGCTTTTTAAAATTACTTATCCGCTGACATCTAGAAATGAGTTAAATCGTAACAATAAAGGCAAGGGTAAAAAAAAAAGATGAACAAGTGATAGAAGAAATGACACCATAACAAGGACAAAAAAAAAATATCACGAAGCTAAAGCGCCTATTGGCAAGAACTATGTCACCTTAACAGAAAGAAGTTATTTGTTTCATTCCCTGTAAACATCAAGAACAAAGAACAATCATCAGTAAGAATAAACAAGACTCCCTTGGAACACCAAGAACAAAGAAAAATTATCAATATGAACGAACGTATAAATTACTAAACGATAAATAGCTGTATAAGTGGAAAACAATGACCATAAAACAATAGGCCTGTACCTTACTAGAGAAACATTGACAAGAACGACAAAAAGATCTAAAATACCACAACTTGAATAACAAAAGCGGAGAACAAAAAAGGTGAACCCACACATTCCTTAAAATGACAACCCAAAAATCTTCAACAACAGACATCTATAACGCTATAGCCATTTAGCCATCCTATCACCAAAATTCCATACACAGTGGAACATAGAGGCTAAGACAAATTTAGCATTAGACACAAGTCCACAGTGTTGTAGAATTTGCAATTTAGGGATACACAACAGGCAAAAGTAATTTAAGAAAGATAAAAAAAATCATTCAGCTTTTTGATGACCACTATATAGCATAGTACCTTATATCATACCACCCATCCCTTCTTCGGAACTGAATATTATACATGATAGAGGTTGTGCGGAAGGCAATCGTGGTGGTCGTGGCACAGGTGGGCACGCAAGAGGTGGATCAAGAATGAAGAAAGTGGAGAGTAGAGAACACAAAAGAGAGAACATGTTGGAGATGTCATCATAGCAAGAAAGTTGTGCAACATGCATCCGTAAAGGCAATAACCACAGCATATCTTTGCAAAGATTGGGTTCAAATATGCTGGCATCACTTAAAATGTTCCCGATACCTCCACCAAAAAAATGAGGTTTAGTTGTTAGACCAACATTAAGTAAAGATGTCATAGTATAGTAGGAAACAAGCAAGTAATAGGAACACGTGAGTAACCAAAAAAGAGATAAAAAAAAATTGTGCAAGACCTTTAAAAGAAGGAGAATAACAAAAAAGTAAGAGCAAACAATCTAAAAGAAGTGATCAATTCTAAGTGCAACTCACACCGATTTTGTTTTTATGCTACTGCTTTCGAAACGGCACCAGTTTTGCCCATAGCCGATTCCAAGAATTAGTGTCCATGGAATCATTCACAAACTCAATATTCCATTGACCTGTAATGAAAAAACTTTTACACTCCATAATAACTAATCATCTATTTCCAAAAAATACTACAAATTACTAGCTAGAAAAACAACAAACTACAAATTAAAAATTTAAAGAACCTTTCCGGAAAAAGTTGATTGGTTCTGATTCACAAGTTTCATGCAATTCTGTGATGAAAAAATAAAGTTTGTGTATTTCTATAAATTGCCTACTAACACAGAGAAAGAGAAATTCATTAACTTTGAAACAAACAAAAATAATTCAGTGATACTACCTCATGTTGGGGTCATGCATCTTTTTAATGCTGTCAATTATACACAAACCAAGTAGTAACGCAATACTAGTTATGGTAGTATGCAGTAGTAATTATCACCTCCATGGGTCAGCCAGCCCACTTCTTAACTAGTGGTGTTGCCCCTACACATGAAGCTGCCGAAAAGAAGGCTAATGCATTAGCAAAGGCAAGCAGGTCATTATCACACACAAAAAAAAAACAGATCCCATAAAGCAAACCTATATTGAATATCACCCATTTGTAAATATGGAGAATACAAATAAACTCGGAAACCACTAAAGAAAACATCAATGCAACTCATAAGGGACAAGCAGTGGAGCAAGAATAATAATACACCAAAACCTGCAGAGCATCATTAGCATCCGTTCAATGAAAATACCATGAATTTTTTTAAAATTCTTGAATTACTGTTCCTAAATGTTGAAGCTATCCCAAAAATGGATCGACATAAAAAAAGAAATCCCAGAAATAGATCCACTTAAAAACTCAACGAAAAAAATAATAATACAATGAAAAATCTCAATCAGGCCACAAGTTCATGGAAAAGGATGGGAATAAGAGTTACAGGCCGAACCATAAATTCATGGATCCCAACCAATCCCTTAACCATACTAATCAAGGTTTTAAAAGGCGTTGGTGGGGCTCGCCTGGGGCGTCGGGGCGAGGCGAGGCGTATGCAAAACGCCTGGAGGCGTTAAAATTGGGACTTTGATCCTCATAGACGTACGCCCAATGTTTTGAGGCTCACGGAGGTGTACGCCTCGAGCGCCTTTCACGCCTCGACAGACGAAGCGTACGCCTTAGGTGTAATAATTTCGTAATATAATTTATGTAATTTTCTTAATTAAAATTTCATCGAACCCTATAAATACCTGGCGAGAGAGGAAGGCTTACGAATTACGACTTCAATACAAACTGCCGACATCAAACCTAGGGTTTCTGGGTGATTGGGTTCTTCGTTCTTCACTTCTTCCTCAATCTTCAGCACTCAACAGTCAACAGTCAGCACTCAGCAGCAGCCATCGGCCCTTCAGCCATCAGGTTTCTCTTTCTCTCTCTCTCTCTCTCTCGATTTTGGTGGTGTAGTCGATATCTTTCCTCTTCTCCCCTACAGTGGTCTTTTTTCTGAATAATACGGCTCTTGTGCTCTGTTTTGGAACACGACTCCTCTGTTTTCAGTTTTCAAGAGAGTAATAGTATAATACTATTTTTTTTTTATCAGTATGACAGTAGTAATAGTGTAATACTTTATACACCATTGACTGTTGAGTGATATTTAATAACTAATAAATAATGTTTTAACTTTATTGGGTTCCCCATTTACTGTTTTTTTTGAACCGCCCATTTATTGTTTTGGAACAGGACGACTCTGTTTTCAGTTTTCAAGACAGTAATACTATATTTTTTTATCAGTACAAGTATACAACAGTACTCCACTGACTATTGACTGATATTTAACTAATAAATAATGTTATAGCTTTATTGGGTTCTCCATGATAAAGTAATAATAATTTAATAAGTTATTGACTTCTATGTTCTCTGTTTTGTGTTTTTAAATTTGACAGTGATGGATGATGACAAGGGCCAAAAAAAGGATCCTGTGTGGAAATATACAAAGGTAGTTGATGGAGAAAAGTATTTTCGGTGCAAATTTTGTAATCAAGTCTGCAGTGGGACCATCCACAGGCTAAAACAACATCTCGCCCACACCCACAAAGGCATGAAAGCGTGTTTACAGGTTCCCGATGAGATAAAGTTGGAAGTCCAAAATTTATTGAAAAAACATTCAGAAGATAAGATTGCTCGGAATGAAATGCTTTATGAAATTGGTATGGGTGCGGGATCAGGGTGTCAAAGTGGTACTTCTCCGCTTATCGAAAACGAAAACGAAAACTACGGACTCGGAGGTCCAACTCCAAGCTGTAGGGTGCCTACACAACCACCTAAACCGAGGGGTCCAATGGATAAGTTTGCTACTTCTTAAGCACGCCAATCCACTTTAAACTCTAAGTGGAAGCAAGATGAAAGAAAAGAGGTGTGTCGAAAGATTGGACGGTTCATATTTGCAAGGGCACTTCCCTTTAATACAGTTAATGATCCATATTGGGCGATTGCTGTTGAAGGAATTGCTAATTATGGCCCTGGTTTCAAACCTCCTTCTATGCATGAATTGCGAACTTGGGTACTTAAAGCTGAAGTAGATGATATAAATCGAATGATGGAGGAGCACAAGAAAGCGTGGAAAGAACATGGCTGCTCAATTTTGTCGGATGGTTGGACAGATGGTAAAAATAGAGTACTTATCAATTTCCTTGTCAATAGCCCTGCCGGAACATGGTTTTTGAAATCGGTTGATGCTTCTGATACTATCAAAAATGCCGATTTGATGTTCAACTATCTGGATGGTGTTATAGATGAAATTGGGGAAGCGAACGTTGTTCAGGTTATCACTGATAATGCCTCAAACTATATTGCTGCTAGGTCGAGGCTTATGGAGAAAAGGAAGAAATTGTATTGGACTCCATGTGCTGCGCATTGTATTGACTTGATGCTAGAAGACATTGCAAAATTGGCGGTTTATGAACAAACTCTCAAATATGCCAAAGACGTTGTGAAATTCATATATGGGCATACGTGGGTTCTTGCATTGATGAGATTCTTCACAAAGAATAGTGAGCTACTTCGTCCTGCCATAACTCGATTTGCCACTGCCTATCTTACTCTCCAAAGTCTCTATAAACAAAAGCAAAATCTCATAGCCATGTTTTCTTCAGATAAGTGGTGTTCCAGTTCTTGGGCTAGGAAGGTTGAGGGGATAAAGGTGCGTGCTATTGTCTTATTTGATCCTAAATTTTGGTCGAATGTTGCCTTTTGTATCAAAACCACAATGCCTTTAGTTGTCGTTTTGAGGGAGGTTGATTCAGAAGAGAGGCCTGCAATGGGGTATATATATGAGTTGATGGACTCGGCAAAGGAAAAGATTGCTTTCAATTGTGCAAACAATACTAGGAAATACACACCAATTTGGAACAAGATAGATGCAAGATGGACACCACTTCATAGACCTTTGCATGCCGCTGGTTATTATCTAAACCCTCAATTGCGTTATCGAGACAATTTTTCTAATGTCGATGAGGTGAAGCAAGGATTGCATGAGTGTATGGACAGAATGTTGAGCTATGAGGAGCGTCTTAAAGCTGACATCCAACTCGACTATTATGACCAAGCAAAAGGAGAATTCGGAACCCGTGTTGCAGTTGATTCTAGAATGATGCGCTCTCCGGCTAATTGGTGGATGCGTTTTGGGGGGAAGACGCCAGAGTTGACAAAATTTGCTATTCGAGTTCTTAGTCTAACTTGTAGTGCTTCGGGATGTGAACGAAACTGGAGCACATTTGAATTGGTAAGTACCCTTTTGTTTCGAATTGAACCTTTTTTTGTCCAGAATTCAACTTTCTGTTGTTCTAAGTTTCTAACTAAGATGGCATTTTTTTGGTACTAGATCCATACAAAGAAGAGGAACAGACTTGAACACAAACGTTTGAATGCTCTTGTATATGTTAAGTACAACACCAAATTGAGGGAAAGGAGTATCAAAAGAAGACAAAACATTGATCCAATATTAGTCGATGAAATTGATTCGGATGATGAGTGGATTGCTGAAAAAGAAGATCCAGTGCTTCCGGTTGGTGGTTCTTGGCTTGAGGATGAAGAGTTGTTTGATGTTGAT